>JAANYP010001727.1:0-33458 GCA_020465985.1 Centrapalus pauciflorus | reverse complement strand
TTGAAGTCAGAACACCATCTTCCTCTCAAGTGCCGACACTTACCCAGAAACCTACGTAACAAACAATGTCTCTGTTGGTGGCAAGGGCCGCCAGACCTGACCTCCAATTTTGACGAAATCCACCAAGAGGTCAGTGAGATCTTTGCAAGGATTAAGCAGGAGGCAATGCAAACCACCAATAAACCTTAGGCCAACCAGAATAAACAGGCGATTCAACCAGACGGAATCAACAAATTGTGACAACGCCTAGCGGAGCACAAAACCCGCAATGCAGAACTAACCCAACGACTTAACACTCTAGAGTACGAGGAAACCCCAGAGGCATCTCATACCTAGTACCCTTCTACCATTTTATAGTATTTATCTAGGCTTTACTATCTGATATATCTTAGGGTAAATAAGGCTTAAGAATTTATCAAAAATTTTTTTTGACCATATCACATACAAAGATTAAGTATCAAGAACTTTTATGAGGAATTAAGTTTTAACTACAACTCTGCGTAGGAATAGATAAAGCTGTGACTATCTGCCTAAGAAATTTCAAACTAACTACAAAGATTAAGTATCAAGAGCTTTATATCCACTAAGTTCACGAAGCTGATAAATTCCATTAAGTGCTACTTATGCTATTGAGGTTGATGACAGTGAGACGCTTAAGACAAATAATATAAGTCGAGGATGCTCCTTAGAATTAGTAGGCCGACTCTTTGAAACAGACATGATACCCATCAAACTGGGAAGTGTTTACGTGGTCATAGGCATGGATTGGCTATCGAAAATCGTGAGGAAATAGTATGCAACAAGAACGTAGTTCATATACCTTTAGCCAATAAGAAGGTCCTTACCGTCCAACGCAAAGCAAGAAATACCAAAGTAAGCATCATCTCTAGCATTAGGACCCTGAAGTGTTGATAGAGAGGGAGCCAAAGGGAAAGCGGCTCGAAAATATTCTTATTATTTATGGTTACCCCAAAGTTTTTCCAGAACACTTACCTGAAATCCCAACATCGAGGCAAGTCAAATTCAAAAATAGGCCTAGTATCAGGTGGGGTACCAGTGGCTCGAGCACCATGACGATTAGCCCCATCAATAGTGTAAGAATCGTCCAACCAACTATAGGAGCTCTTAGCAAAAGGGCCTATCAAACCGAGTTCCTGGCTTTGGAGGAGCTCCAGTTTTGTTCATAATGGAGAAGGATGGAAGTTTCGGGATGTGCATCAATTACCGAGAGATTAAATAAGCTAAAAGAACCAATACCCACTTCCAAGGATCAATGACTGGTTTGACAAAACTCCAAGAATTAAGCTTCTATTCGAAGATCGTCCTTAGGTCTGGTTATCATCAGGTTAGAGTTCACAAGAAAGATATTCCAAAGACAGCTTTCAGATTCCGTTTCGGTCATCATAAATTCCTATTAATGCCGTTTGGATTAACCATGTCCCCAACGGTACTCATGGACCTCATCGGGTGTGCAAACCTTATTTAGACAAATTCGTGATTGTATTCATGAATGACTTTTAATCTACTCACGAAACGAGAAGGAGCATGAGCAACATTTAAGACTGATTCTGGAATTATCGGAGAAAGAACAACTATATGCTAAGCTTTCTAAATTTGACTTTTGGTTAGGAGAGGTGAAATCCCTCGGTCACGTGAACAATAGTAAAGGAATCCAAGTCGACCCCGCAAAGATCAAGGCTATCAGGAATTGGTCAACTCTTAGAACCCCCATAGAGATACGACAGTCCTTAAGACTTGCCACTTATTATAAGCAATTTTCTCAAAGACCACCAGAACTCTAACAAAACTGACCCGAAAAGACATTAAGTATGATTGGAGCAAGGATCAGGAGACATCATTCCAGTTATTAAAGCACAAACTGTGCAGCGCGCCTATTTTGTCCATACTTAAGAGGAACGAGAAATTTATAGATTACTGTGACGCTTCACACAATGGGCTTATATAGAAAAATAGGGACATAGCTTATACTTTATGAAAACTTAAGGTTCACTAGGTGATTTACACAACACATGATCTGGATCTTGAAGCAGTAGTCTTAATCCTTGGAGACAATAGTTGTACGGTATGAAGTGTATTGTATTCACAGACCATAAGAGCCTCCAACACATCTTGAACCAGAAAGAGTCGAATACGAAGTAGTACCGTTGGATGGAACTAATATGTAATGGCAACCGTGAAAATTCGTTATCACCTGAGGAAAACTAAGGAGCTAAGCCGTTAAGAGTACAAGTGGATAAATAGTTTAGAATAAGGGCTAATAAAAATCGATAATTCATGAATAGAATCTGATTACTCTGTTTGGTGGAATAAGAAAGCTGGCTATGGATGAAGGACACAAATTAAGATATGTCGTTCACCCCGGATCCAATAAAATGTATCATGACCTTAAGAAACTATACGGGTGGCCTATCATGAAGAATGACTTGCCAAATCGGTCAGAAAATTCCTAACACGCTCCAAAGTTAAGATAAACCATCAGAAACCATTTGGGTAATAGTCGACAACCTAACAAAATCCGCGCGTTCCTACCAATCAAGAAGAACATCAGGATGAATAAGCTAGTCCAAACGTACCTCAAGGAAGTCGTCTCCGGACACGGAGTGCCTATTATAATCATTTTGATATGGATAGCAGATCTACAGCTAAGCTTTTGGCAATTATTATAGCCAACTGTGGATAAAAACCTGGACCTGAGTACCACATATCACTCTCAGACCAATGGTCAGAATAATAGAACGATCCAAACCCTAGAACGTACATTAAGAGCCTGTGTAATGGATACTTATTTGCCTTAGTGGAATTATCGTACTACAATAGCTATCACTCAAGTACTAAAGCTGCTCCGTTTGAGGCCCTCTACGGGCAAAAGTGTCGATCACCAATTTATTGGGAAGAAGTGGGAAACGGCCAAATCATTGGCGTTAAGATCATTCACAAAATTACCGAAAGGATAGTACGATTGCGGAACTGACTAAAAGTTGCCCGCAATTGTCAGAAAGTTATGCAGATGTAGGAAGAAAATCCCTTGAATTCTAATTAGGAGAACGAGTACCAATGAAACTCTCGCCTTGGAAGGGCGTAATCCGTTTTGGGAAACGAGGAAAACTCAATCCTCGTTATATCGGACCATTCAAGATCACCAAAAGAATTGGCCCGGTAGCTTACCGACTCGACCTGCCCCCAGAGCTTAATAACGTTCATAATACCTTCCACGTGTCCAATCTTAAGAAGTGTCTGGCTGATGAATCACTCGTTATACCCATGGACGAGCTGGAGTTAGACGATAAGTTGAACTTCATTGAGCAACCTGTAGAAATAATGGACCGCGAAGTCAAGAAACTAAAGCACAGCCGGATCCCGATAATAAAAGTCAGATGGAACTCTAAGCGAGGTCCTGAGTTTACGTGGGAACGCGAGGATCAGTTCCGAGAAAAATACCCACACCTGTTCTCAAGTACTCAAGAAGTGGAGAACACGAGCTAATTTCGGGACGAAATTCCCTTAACAGGGGGAGACTGTAACATCCGGCACTAAACCATGATAGCAACAATGACCTAATATGTATTTAATAGTCAATTATAGCCTAATCAGTGGTCATTAGAAATTAATCAAGTGATTAACAAGGTTTATTAGAAAATTCAACTCAATTAGAATCAAATTCATCGGTGCGATGAATCGGGAAATCAATTAATCCGATCAATTTACGATATGAGGGATTAATTCAACTAAGTACATAATTAAATTATGATTAGTGACACTAATCATACACTAATACAATTACTTAACATTAATTATGCAAGACTAAAACAATTCATTAAAACAATGCATTCAAAAGTATTTATGAATTTACAAGAAAAGGGAAATACAAGAATACATTCTAAATACTTTTATACAAAAAAAATATATATAATAACATGAAAATAATCCATAAAAATCTGGTCATAGGGTAGTACTACCCAAGATTTGATTTCAATTTTTTAATTCCCAACTCCATAACCTTTCATAATCAAATCTTTCACACCCCATTCTCCTTTCATTTCAACATGATCTTACACTCCACCTCAATTTGAAAGACCAAGACTTTGCCTATAAATAGAGGGCTTCCTTTTCATTATTTTCACACCAAAATATCTCTTTCTCTCCTCTCAAAACCGGATCCAACACACACACACACTACAAACCTTTTCATTCAAGTGTTCTTGGTGAAATTCAAGTGTTCTTGGTGAACTTCTAGTGTTCTTGGTTCAAATCTTGCAAGAGTTCCAACTTCTTCTCAATTTCATACTCCAAATACATCAAAGTAAGTAAATACTAACTTATTTCATCATATATTTAAGTTTATATAAGTCTTGCATAATATATATAATCACCTACAACAACAAGTTTCATAAAAACTCAAGTTTATAAGTTTCTAGTTGTTATTTTTAAGTTGTTTCTTTAAATGTGTTTATGAATATATGAACACATTATAAGCATGTTAATATTATGAAAACATGTGTTATATATGTGGTTTTATAACTATTATGGCTTTTAAACAAGTTGTCTTTAAATAAACAACAAGAATCATAAGTTGTTTTAAATTTATAAACTACGGAATTTCGGCAGAATATTTGTATCGACTTTGAAAAATCATAATTAATTCATAACTCAACGAAATGAGTTGATTCTTGTCTCAAAAGTTAGATCTATGTCTTAACTATAGATCTGCAATTTTTCATAATTTATTTTGAAGTTTAAGACCTCCAGAAATTATTTGAGAAACCGAAAGTTTGACAGCTCAAAAATGGCCAACATAGCGTTTTTAACGAGATTTTTCACCAACCTAAACAACTCGAAAAATGGTCGTTCTTGATTCTAAAAATCGTTTGTATATAGTAGTTTAATGTCCTAGAAAACCAAAGTCTAAAACATTTTGGAGCTTGGTCAAAAACAACCTCAAAGTAGGCCGAAAAACCTCCGAAAAAGCTGGAAAATTATATATATATAAACTTGACGTTTTAAGCAAATCTTATTTATAAACTTGTAATGTTGGGTGATTTAAGACATAAAAATCTATAAATATACATATTACCATATATTAGTGATATTAAGTCCTTTTCATCATTTAGGACTCGGTTAAACACCTCCGGTTTCATCACCCATCAAACAACGCACTTTTGCATTTTTGCGCGTCGTTTTGCCATCACAAGTTCGGTGAGTCTTCATAGCCCCTATTTTTCACTATCTATTGGGGTGGAAATACATGCACTGTTTTTCATATGGACATCAAAACTGTTTATTTCTTATATGTATTACATGTTCGGATTCCATCGGCCCTTATATCATGAACCGTTAATTGCATTTATTTGTAAGCGCGAGTATATTGTGGATAGATCTATTGGGAGTCATGTCCCCCATTCGTGTTAGCTCGGTTCGGCTAACAGCGAGTGCATATATATTCAACACACGGTATTACGTATGGGAATACTGCACAGGGCAAACTCATTCTAATTAAGCTTCGGTTGCATGATGGTTTATGTAATACATAACAAGGGATTTATGATTTTATAAATTCAACTCATCTGATAATGTCCATACAACTGGTCTTTTCGCGTAAACCTATGAGCTCACCAACAATTTTTGTTGACGTATTTTAGTATGTATTTTCAGGTAATTAAGGCAAGTGTGCCTTCGGATACACCAACTTTCAAGCTTCCGCATTTCATGGAGTCGCATGCATATTTCGAAAACTAACGGAGATTTGACTGCATTATTTTTGGACGCATTAATTATGTTTCAGAATCTCTGTATTACGCGAACTTCATTCCTTTCATTTTGTAAAACATTAATATATTTTTAAATTTTAATGTCGTAATATTTCGAAAACGTCCATATAGTGGTCGTTCGTTATAATTATGGTTACGCTTCCGCACTCGTCACGTCTCGCTGCCAACCAAGGTAGCAGGGTGTGACATTATGTTTATGGTGACAGAAAGACTCGGGATTTAGGTCTCATTTCTGTAATGAAAGCCCGAAAATGCCTAACCAAAGGTTGTTCCGCCTATTTAGCCTATGCCATAGATGCTAAAGAAGTTAAAAAGACCGTATCTGAAGTACCTGTAGTCCAATAATTCCCTGATGTATTCCCGGATGACATCTCTGGTTTGCCACCAGATCGTCAAATCGAATTCAGTATTGACCTTGTACTGGGTGCTGCTCCTATCGCGAAAGCCCCTTACCGTCTTGCTCCGAATGAAATGAAGGAAATGATGAGCCAGTTGCAGGAATTATTGGAAAAAGGGTTTATTCGTCCGAGTACTTCTCCTTGGGGTGCTCCGGTTCTTTTTGTTAAGAAGAAGGATGGTACCTTTCGCATGTGTATCGATTATCGGGAGTTAAATAAGGTAACTATTAAGAACCGATACCCTCTGCCTAGAATTGATGACTTGTTTGATCAACTGCAAGGGGCTAGTTATTTTTCAAAGATTGACCTCCGATCTGGATATCATCAACTCAAAGTATTTGAGTCTGACGTACCGAAGACTGCATTTCGTACTCGTTACGGCCATTTTGAGTTTCTAGTAATGACGTTCGGTCTCACAAATGCCCCGGCCGCATTTATGGACCTCATGAATAGGGTATGTAGACCAATGCTGGATAAATCAGTGATAGTTTTCATTGATGACATCTTGATTTACTCTAAGTCTGAATCGGACCATGCGATGCATTTGCGAGAATTGCTAGAATTGTTACGAAAGGAGCGACTCTACGCAAAGTTCTCCAAATGTGAATTCTGGTTACGCCAGGTGCAATTTTTAGGACATATTGTCTCGGGTGAGGGAATAGCCGTGGATCCATCAAAGGTTGATGCGGTTCAGAAGTGGGAAGCGCCGAAAAACGTATCTGAAGTTCGAAGTTTCTTGGGTTTAGCGGGCTATTATAGAAGATTTATCCGTGATTTCTCCAAGATTGCGGTGCCTTTAACCAGTCTGACGAAGAAGGAGGTTAAGTTTGAATGGAATGAATCTCAAGATCGAGCCTTTGAGACCCTGAAGCGTAAGCTGATTGAAGCACCGATTTTGGCCTTACCCGAGGGTAATGATGATTTTGTAGTCTATAGTGATGCTTCTAAGATGGGATTAGGTTGTGTGTTGATGCAAAGGGATAAAGTAATTGCCTACGCATCAAGGCAGCTAAAGGCGCATGAAAAGAATTATCTGACGCATGACTTGGAGCTTGCAGCCGTGACTTTTGCATTGAAGATTTGGCGGCATTATCTGTACGGGACCAGGTGTAAATTATATACGGATCACAAGAGTCTGAAGTATATATTTGACCAAAAAGAGCTGAATATGCGACAAAGGTGATCTATGGAATTGATTAAAGACTATGACTGTGAGATCCTTTACCATCCGGGTAAAGCAAATATTGTAGCAGATGCCCTAAGCCGCAAAACCGGACAAGACCATTTTACCCGATGTTATGCTTTGACTTCTGTTGTTTTGGAGTCTGCCTTGCCTGAGTCGATTATTGCCGCTCAAACCGAAGCCATTCGGGATGAGAACTTGAAATCTGAACGTATGGTTACTTATGTGACCAAGCTGACCCTTGATAATCGTGGTCTTAGACGGTTCATGAATAGAATATGGCTCCCTACATTAGGAGGAATTCGTGATCAAATTCTGTCGGAGGCTCATATGTCAAAATTTTCGGTACATCCAGGTTCTACTAAAATGTACCAAGATTTGAAAACGGAATATTGGTGGCCTGGAATGAAGAAGGACGTAGGACGATATGTAGAAAATTGCATGACTTGTTTACAAGTCAAATTGGAACATCAGAAGCCGTATGGGGAACTACAACCATTGCCAATCCCGGAATGGAAGTGGGACCACATAACCATGGACTTTGTGACGAAGCTGCCCAGGACTAAGCGGAATCATGACTCTATATGGGTAATGGTGGATCGACTTACTAAGTCAGCCCATTTCCTACCCATACGTGAAGATGAACGCCTCGAAAAGTTAGCTGAATTGTACGTAAAGGAAATCGTGACTAGACATGGTGTGCCATTGTCTATAGTATCGGACCGTGACAGCAGATTTACTTCTCGTTTTTGGAAGGCTTTTCAGAATGGACTAGGAACTGAACTTAAGATGAGCACCGCTTATCATCCTGAAACTGACGGGCAAAGTGAGAGGACGATTTTGACCTTAGAAGATATGTTACGTGCCTGTGTGATTGATCTCGGTGGAAGTTGGGATACTCACCTGCCGTTTGTGGAGTTTGCTTATAACAATAGTTATCACTCGACTATTGGTATGCCTCCCTATCAGCTTTTGTACGGACGACGATGCCGAACTCCAACCTGTTGGAGGGAAACAGGTGAACGCCCGATCTCAGGACCAGCCATTTTGCAAGAAGCCCATGATCAGCTACAATTGATTCGACAGCGGATACAGACTTCTCAAGACAGACAAAAGAAGTATCACGATAGAAGACGTAAGCCAATTGCGTTTGAAGTTGGAGATAAAGTGTTGCTGAAGGTCTCGCCAAGAAAAGGAATAGTAAGGTTCGGCAAACGGGGGAAGTTGAGTCCTCGATTTGTTGGTCCTTTTGAAATTCTCGAGCGTGTAGGATTGCAAGCCTACAGACTAAAGTTGCCTGCCGAAATGTCTGGGATTCATGATGTATTTCATGTGAGTAATCTTCGAAAGTGTTTAGCTGACGCTGAAGCTGTGATTCCTTGGAAAGACGTGCAAATTGATGAGCAGTTGCGATACGAAGAAGAGCCCGAGCGTATAATCGATCATAAGGTTTCGAAATTGCGCAGCAAGGAAATTCCAATGGTGTTAGTTCAATGGAAATACCATAAGGGATCTGCGCAAACTTGGGAACGAGAAGACGAGATTAGGCAGAAGTATCCGAAGTTATTCCTGTTTTAGTCGATTCCGAGGACGAAATCAATTTAACGGGGGAAGATTGTAACAGCCCGTAATTTATTAAATATAAATTACAGCAGCAGACTTTGGATAATAAAGCAATTTTAATCCAAATATTAGCAATCAACCGAAAATATGAATCTGTAATAATTAATTATATTAAGTTATAATTAATTATGAAAAGTTGCCCAAAATTAGCTGAAATAAAGTTAATAATTAAAATTCAGCTACTTGACAAATTAAAGACTGAAAATAGCGAAACGGACTAAAATGAATAAAAATATGACTAAAAGACAATTATAGCAAATCTAGAACTCCTTTGCTATTATTTGCATCTGAAATGCAAATCAGATTGATGGAAATAAAAGTTGGTCGATTCCGGAAAATTCAGTAGAAAATCTGATTTTTCTCTATTTTCTATAAATAGAGCATCACCTCCTCATTTCTTAAGTTTGGAAAAGCTAGAATCCTCTCTCTCTTTCTCTACAATCTGACTTCTCTCTAGAATTTCTCCCAAACGATCCGTCGGATTCTCGTGATTTATACGCCATCGGTTAGAGATCGTCGAGCTCTACACGAATCTATCATTGCATGTTAGATTTCGTTCGGATTTAAGGTAGAATCGACCATTTTTCTGACTTTTATTTCGGTTTTTGTTGAGCAAATTCGAGTTTGCTCATATTCCCTTCATTTGAAGCTGATTTGCTCCCGTTTAGGACCTGTTTTTGCTTGGAAATCGTCTATAGTCGAAGGATATATCTTGGACGAAGGTTAGTATCTATTTTTCCCTCATTTATGTTCATGTTTAGTAGCTAAAACCAGGAAAATCGTTGAACATGTAGAACAGATTCGAAAATCCATGATTAGACTCGAAATAAGTTGAATTCGAATCTAACCCCCCCTAGACTCGAGATATGCTTCGAATGAAGATGTAATTCGAATCTAATGTTGTCCTCGAATCTAATGCTGCTTCGAATCTGTTGTGTGCCTTTCGAATCTAGGAGTATGTCCGAGTCTATGTATGTGTTTCGAGTCTAATTCCCTATTTCGAACCTATGCCTTTCGAATCTAGCTCAACTAGATTCGAATTTAAACTTGCTCGAATCTATTCCCTTTAATTCGAGTTTGATTATGTTCCTAGCCAAGGATTAATTCCTAAATCAAATTAAGTTATTTAAGCAACCTATTATAATTGAAAGTATCCTTTGATATTGATGAAACTCATAAGTTCATGATGCATAACCATTTTATGCACAAAAATTAACAGACTCTGAATGAACTCTTAGAAATCGTATGTCATGATTCACCTAGCTAGTAATATGATTGGCCTCGTTTCAAGGCCACATATATGTAATTAGGGATCGTATTAATCTGTTAAGAATAGACTCACCTTGGGACGATAGGAACTACCTCAGACTCGACAGATGACAATAACCTGAATATATAACTAGGGTTATATAGATTATGTCTCAGACTTGACATTAATATGCCAGACTTGAAACTGAACTGCAGGAACCCGCCGATTTGACAGAGTAAACTGAACAGCTTAATTCGTTAAGCATTATCTGACTACGGACTTCAGTGAGTGACAGATTTCATTAATTACTTGCATATATTTCGATACTTATTGGTGAATGTCATTGACTGTATGGAAACTTCCGATTGTTGCTGCATGTTTCTTTAATATTATATTGTATCATAGAAACGTACTATTGACATTACTGAAGCTAGACACTTGAATTGCCTTGATTGCATGTTCACTTTTACATTTTATGTAAATACATATCATGCTTACTGCTTACTTGACTGTTGATATACTTGCCGCTGCATACTGCATTATCCGACAGGATCGAATGTGAGATCTCCATTCACAGGAGGGAATTCTGCAGATTCCTTTCCTATTTGACTTGTTTCCATACACTTCCCGTAGGGCTTCGGCCTTACACATGGGAATACTGACTGGGTTGTCTCCCAACCTTTTTGCGTCTCTGACGTGTTGACTTGCCGGCAGGAGCTGATAGTATGTTATATATGTGTGGTAACTAATGGAACTCTGTTAACTCACTAAGTATTGTTAGCTTACTCTGTCATGACAACTCTTTTTCAGGAAAAGCTGATAAGGGCAAGACCATAGCAGGTAGTCCGTCCCAGACTAAGTGAATCTGGACATTGATGAATAGCAGACTTTTGGACTATTGCTGACGCCTATTTTTGAAAAGATGATGTGGTCTCGGGTAGCTTGTTCAGTCTTCCGCACTCTGATTGAAGATTTAGAAGCTAGTTTAGACCACCATTTGATCTTTATATATTTTTGTAATTAAGTATTCAGGCAGATGGACCTGTGGTATCAAACATTTAGTAATATTTATTATTGAATCAAATGAAATATTATGACGTGTACTGTTTGTGGTAACTTGGATGTTACACGTTCCTAGCATACAATTAAGTAATCAAGGAACAAGCAGCAGCAGATGTTTCCATACAAGTCAGTAACAATCACCAATAAGTACCCAAACATATGCAAGTAAGTAATGCAATCTGTCACTCACAGCGGTCCTGAGCAATGCAAGTAATCAAGGAAAATGCAACAACAGTTGTCAGGTTTCAGCAGTCTCTATCATACGTTCCTAGCATACAATTAAGTAATCAAGGAACAGCAACAGCAGATGTTTCCATACAAGTCAGTAACAATCACCAATAAGTACCCAAACATATGCAAGTAAATAATGCAATCTGTCACTCACAGCAGTCCTGAGCAATGCAAGTAATCAAGGAACATATGTAACAACAATTGTCCAGTTTCAGCAGTGTCTATCATACGTTCCTAGCATACAATTAAGTAATCAAGGAACAGCAGCAACAGATGTTTCCATTGAAGTCAGTAACAATCACCAATAAGTACCGAAACATATGCAAGTAAGTAATGCAATCTGTCACTCACAGCGGCCCAGAGCAATGCAAGTAATCAATGAACATGCAACAACAGTTGTCCAGTTTCAGCAGTGTCTATCATACGTTTCTAGCATACAATTAAGTATCGGGTGGCCAATCCATACCAGAGTCACATAGTCCATACCATCCAATTACCACAAACAGTACACGTCATAAAATTCAGAGTCACATAGTCCATACCATACCAGTAGTTTAAGTATCGGGTGGCCAATCCGATGATTAAACTGCTGCTCTGATACCAACTTTGTAACATCCAATTACCACAAACAGTACACGTCATAAAATTTCATTTCATTAGGTAATAAATATTCTAATTGTTTGATACCACAGGTCCATCAGCCTGAATACAAAATCACAACAATAAATTAAAGATCAAATGGTGGTCTAAACTAGCTTCTAAATCTTCAATCAGAGTGCGGAAGACTGAACAAGCTACCCGAGACCGCATCATCTTTTCAAGAATAGGCGTCAACAAAAGTCCAAAAGTCTGCTACTCATAAATGTCCAGATTCACTTAGCCTGGGACGGACTACCTGCTATGGTCTTGCCCTTATCAGCTTTTCCTGAAAAAGAGTTGTCATGACAGAGTAAGCTAACATTGCTTAGTGAGTAAACAGAGTTCCAATAGTAACCACACACATATAACATACTATCAGCTCCTGTCGGCAAGTCACTACGTCAGAGACGTCAAAAAGGTTGGGAGACAACCCAGTCAGTATTCCCATGTGTAAGGCCGAAGCCCTACGGGAAGTGTATGGAAACAAGTCAAATAGGAAAGGAATCTGCAGAATTCCCTCCTGTGAATGGAGATCTCACATTCGATCCTGTCGGATAATGCAGTATGCAGCGGCAAGTATATCAACAGTCAAGTAAGCAGTAAGCATGATATGTATTTACATAAAATGTAAAAGTGAACATGCAATCAAGGCAATTCAAGTGTCTAGCTTCAGTAATGTCAATAGTACGTTTCTATGATACAATATAATATTAAAGAAACATGCAGCAACAATCGGAAGTTTCCATACAGTCAATGACATTCACCAATAAGTATCGAAATATATGCAAGTAATTAATGAAATCTGTCACTCACTGAAGTCCGTAGTCAGATAATGCTTAACGAATTAAGCTGTTCAGTTTACTCTGTCAAATCGGCGGGTTCCTGCAGTTCAGTTTCAAGTCTGGCATATTAATGTCAAGTCTGTGTCATAATCTATATAACCCTAGTTATATATTCAGGTTATTGTCAATTCTGGTTATCGAGTCTGAGGTAGTTCCTAGCGTCCCAAGGTGAGTCTATTCTTATCAGATTAATATGATTCATCTAATTATAGATGTGTGGCCTTGAAATGAAGCCAATCGTATTACTAGCTAGGTGATACACGACATACAATTCATACAGAGTCTGTTACTTTATTTATGCATATAATAGCTATGCATCTTGAACTTATGAGTTTTTATCATAATCAAAAGATACTTTTAATTACAATAGGTTGCTTAATAACTTAATCTGATTTAGGAATTAATCTTAGGCTTAGAACAAAACCAAATACGAATATAGAGGGACAGATTCAAAGTACACCCCATTCGAATCTATAAGTTCGAAATAGTACAAGTCGAATCTAATGGATTAGATTCGAAATCCTTATTACATTTTAACCACACCCATAGACTCGAAGCATACTCTTAGAATCGAAGCATACAGACTCGAAATGGGAACTTAGACTCAAAACAGATACATAGATTCGAACAGATACATAGATTCGAACAGATACATAGATTCGAACAGATGCATAGATTCGAACAGATATATAGATTCGAACAGATGCATAGATTCGAACAGATGCATAGATTCGAAATTCATATAGATTCGAGGCACTTGAATATCTCGAGTTTGTTCTACTTGTTCAACAATTTTCCAGGTTTTTCACTACGAAATTGAGCAAAAATAAGGGAGTAATAGTCACTAACCTTCGTCCAAGCTGTATCCTTCGACTATAAACGATTTCCAAGCAAAAACAGGTCCTAAACGGGAGCAAATCAGCTTCACATGAAGGGAATATGAGCAAACTCGAATTTGCTCAACAAAAACCGAAATAAAAGTCAGAAAAATGGTCGATTTTACCTTAAATCCGGACGAAATCTAACATGCAATGATAGATTCGTGTAGAGCTCGACGATCTCTAACCGATGGCGTATAAATCACGAGAATCCGACGGATCGTTTGGGAGAAATTCTAGAGAGAAGTCAGATTGTAGAGAGAGAGAGAGAGAGAGTTCTAGTTTTCCAAACCAAGGAAATGAGGAGGTGATGCTCTATTTATAGAAAATAGAGAAAAATCAGATTTCCTACTGAATTTCCGGAATCGACCAACTTTTATTTCCATCAAACTGATTTGCATTTCAGATGCAAATAATAACAAAGGAGTTCTAGATTTGCTATAATTGTCTTTTAGCCATATTTTTATTCATTTTAGTCCGTTTCGTCACTTTTAGTCTTTAATTTGTCAAGTAGCTGAATTTTTTATTATTAACTTTATTTCAGCTAATTTGGGGCAACTTTTCATAATTAATTATGACTTAATATAATTAACTATTTAAGATTCATGATTTTGGTGAATTACTAATATTTGGATAAAATTGCTTTATTATCCAAAGTCTGTTGCTGTAATTTGTATTTAATAACTTACGGGCTGTTACACGTTCCTAGCATACAATTAAGTAATCAAGGAACAAGCAGCAGCAAGTGTTTCCGTACAAGTCAGTAACAATCACCAATAAGTACCCAAACATATGCAAGTAACTAATGCAATCTGTCACTCACAGCGGTCCTGAGCAATGCAAGTAATCAAGGAATATGCAACAACAGTTGTCCAGTTTCAGCAGTGTCTATCATACGTTCCTAGCATACAATTAAGTAATCAAGGAACAAGCAGCAGCAGGTGTTTCCATACAAGTCAGTAACAATCACCAATAAGTACCGAAATATTTGCAAGTAAGTAATGCAATCTGTCACTCACAGCGGTCCTGAGCAATGCAAGTAATCAACGAACATGCAACACCAGTTTTCCAGATTCAGCAGTGTCTATCATACGTTCCTAGCATACAATTAAGTAATCAAGGAACAAGCAGCAGCAGATGTTTTCATTCAAGTCAATAACAATCATCTATTAGCACCCAAAGATATGCAAGTAAGTAATGCAATCTGTCACTTACAGCAGTCCTGAGCAATGCAAGTAATCAAGGAACATGCAACAACAGTTGTCCAGTTTCAGCAGTGTCTATCATACGTTCCTAGCATACAATTAAGTAATCAAGGAACAACAGCAGCAGATGTTTCCATAGAAGTCAGTAACAATCACCAATAAGTACCGAAACATATTCAAGTAATTAATGCAATCTGTCACTCACAGCGGTCCTGAGCAATGCAAGTAATCAACGAACATGTAACAACAATTGTCCAGTTTCACCAGTGTCTATCATATGTTCCTAGCATACAATTAAGTAATCAAGGAACAAGCAGCAGCAGATGTTTCCCTACAAGTCAGTAACAATCACCAATAAGTATCGAAATATATGCAAGTAAGTAATGCAATCTGTCACTCACAGCGGTCCTGAGCAATGCAAGTAATCAAGGAACATGCAACAACAGTTGTCCAGTTTCAGCGGTGTCTATCATACGTTCCTAGCATGCAATTAAGTAATCAAGGAACAAGCAGCAGCAGATGTTTCCATACAAGTCAGTAACAATCACCAATAAGTACCCAAACATATGCAAGTAATTAAGGAAATCTGTCACTCACAGCAGTCCTGAGCAATGCAAGTAATCAAGGAACATGCAACAACAGTTGTCCAGTTTCAGCAGTGTCTATCATACGTTCCTAGCATACAATTAAGTAATCAAGGAACAGCAGCAGCAGATGTTTCCATACAAGTCAGTAACAATGACCAATAAGTACCGAAACATATGCAAGTAAGTAATGCAATCTGTCACTCACAGCGGTCCTGAGCAATTCAAGTAATCAAGGAACACGGAACAACAGTTGTCCAAATTCAGCAGTGTCTATCATACGTTCCTAGCATACACTTAAGTAATCAAGGAACAAGTGCTGCAGATGTTTCCATACAAGTCAGTAACAATCACCAATAAGTGCCCAAACATATGCAAGTAAGTAATGCAATCTGTCACTCACAGCGGTCCTGAGCAATGCAAGTAATCAAGGAACATGCAACAACAGTTGTCCAGTTTTTGCAGTGTCTATCATACGTTCCTAGCATACAATTAAGTAATCAAGGAACAAGCAGCAGCAGAAGTTTCCATACAAGTCAGTACATCAATTAGTACCCAAAGATATGCAAGTAAGTAATGCAATCTGTCACTCACAGCAGTCCTGAGCAATGCAAGTAATCAAGGAACATGCAACAACAGTTGTCCAGTTTCAGCAGTGTCTATCATACGTTCCTAGCATACAATTAAGTAATCAAGGAACAGCAGCAGCAGATGTTTCCATAGAAGTCAGTAACAATCACCAATAAGTACCGAAACATATTCAAGTAATTAATGCAATCTGTCACTCACAGCGGTCCTGAGCAATGCAAGTAATCAACGAACATGTAACAACAATTGTCCAGTTTCAGCAGTGTCTATCATATGTTCCTAGCATACAATTAAGTAATCAAGGAACAAGCAGCAGCAGATGTTTCCCTACAAGTCAGTAACAATCACCAATAAGTATCGAAATATATGCAAGTAAGTAATGCAATCTGTCACTCACAGCGGTCCTGAGAAATGCAAGTAATCAAGGAACATGCAACAACAGTTGTCCAGTTTCAGCGGTGTCTATCATACGTTCCTAGCATGCAATTAAGTAATCAAGGAACAAGCAGCAGCAGATGTTTCCATACAAGTCAGTAACAATCACCAATAAGTACCCAAACATATGCAAGTAATTAAGGAAATCTGTCACTCACAGCAAACCTGAGCAATGCAAGTAATCAAGGAACATGCAACAACAGTTGTCCAGTTTCAGCAGTGTCTATCATACGTTCCTAGCATACAATTAAGTAATCAAGGAACAGCAGCAGCAGATGTTTCCATACAAGTCAGTAACAATGACCAATAAGTACCGAAACATATGCAAGTAAGTAATGCAATCTGTCACTCACAGCGGTCCTGAGCAATTCAAGTAATCAAGGAACACGCAACAACAGTTGTCCAAATTCAGCAGTGTCTATCATACGTTCCTAGCATACACTTAAGTAATCAAGGAACAAGTGCTGCAGATGTTTCCATACAAGTCAGTAACAATCACCAATAAGTACCCAAACATATGCAAGTAAGTAATGTAATCTGTCACTCACAGCAGTCCTGAGCAATGCAAGTAATCAAGGAACATGCAAACAGTTTCAGCAGTGTCTATCATACGTTCCTAGCATACAATTAAGTAACCAAGGAACAAGCAGCAGCAGATGTTTCCATACAAGTCAGTAACAATCATCTATTAGTACCCAAAGATATGCAAGTAAGTAATGCAATCTGTCACTCACAGCAGTCCTGAGCAATGCAAGTAATCAAGGAACATGCAACAACAGTTGTCCAGTTTCAGCAGTGTCTATCATACGTTCCTAGCATACAATTAAGTAATCAAGGAACAGCAGCAGCAGATGTTTCCATAGAAGTCAGTAACAATCACCAATAAGTACCGAAACATATTCAAGTAATTAATGCAATCTGTCACTCACAGCGGTCCTGAGCAACGCAAGTAATCAACGAACATGTAACAACAATTGTCCAGTTTCAGCAGTGTCGATCATATGTTCCTAGCATACAATTAAGTAATCAAGGAACAAGCAGCAGCAGATGTTTCCCTACAAGTCAGTAACAATCACCAATAAGTATCGAAATATATGCAAGTAAGTAATGCAATCTGTCACTCACAGCGGTCCTGAGAAATGCAAGTAATCAAGGAACATGCAACAACAGTTGTCCAGTTTCAGCGGTGTCTATCATACGTTCCTAGCATGCAATTAAGTAATCAAGGAACAAGGAGCAGCAGATGTTTCCATACAAGTCTGTAACAATCACCAATAACTACCCAAACATATGTAAGTAATTAAGGAAATCTGTCACTCACAGCAAACCTGAGCAATGCAAGTAATCAAGGAAAACATGCAACAACAGTTGTCCAGTTTCAGCAGTGTCTATCATACGTTCCTAGCATACAATTAAGTAATCAAGGAACAGCAGCAGCAGATGTTTCCATACAAGTCAGTAACAATGACCAATAAGTACCGAAACATATGCAAGTAAGTAATGCAATCTGTCACTCACAGCGGTCCTGAGCAATTCAAGTAATCAAGGAACACGCAACAACAGTTGTCCAAATTCAGCAGTGTCTATCATACGTTCCTAGCATACAATTAAGTAATCAAGGAACAAGTGCTGCAGATGTTTCCATACAAGTCAGTAACAATCACCAATAAGTACCCAAACATATGCAAGTAAGTAATGCAATCTGTCACTCACAGCGGTCCTGAGCAATGCAAGTAATCAAGGAACATGCAACAACAGTTGTCCAGTTTTAGCAGTGTCTATCATACGTTCCTAGCATACAATTAAGTAATCAAGGAACAAGCAGCAGCAGATGTTTCCATACAAGTCAGTAACAATCATCTATTAGTACCCAAAGATATGCAAGTAAGTAATGCAATCTGTCACTCACAGCAGTCCTGAGCAATGCAAGTAATCAAGGAACATGCAACAACAGTTGTCCAGTTTCAGCAGTGTCTATCATACGTTCCTAGCATACAATTAAGTAATCAAGGAACAGCAGCAGCAGATGTTTCCATAGAAGTCAGTAACAATCACCAATAAGTACCGAAACATATTCAAGTAATTAATGCAATCTGTCACTCACAGCGGTCCTGAGCAATGCAAGTAATCAACGAACATGTAACAACAATTGTCCAGTTTCAGCAGTGTCTATCATATGTTCCTAGCATACAATTAAGTAATCAAGGAACAAGCAGCAGCAGATGTTTCCCTACAAGTCAGTAACAATCACCAATAAGTATCGAAATATATGCAAGTAAGTAATGCAATCTGTCACTCACAGCGGTCCTGAGCAATGCAAGTAATCAAGGAACACGCAACAACAGTTGTCCAGTTTCAACGGTGTCTATCATACGTTCCTAGCATGCAATTAAGTAATCAAATAAAAAGCAGCAGCAGATGTTTCCATACAAGTCAGTAACAATCACCAATAAGTACCCAAACATATGCAAGTAATTAAGGAAATCTGTCACTCACAGCAAACCTGAGCAATGCAAGTAATCAAGGAACATGCAACAACAGTTGTCCAGTTTCAGCAGTGTCTATCATACATTCCTAGCATACAATTAAGTAATCAAGGAACAACAGCAACAGATGTTTCCATACAAGTCAGTAACAATGACCAATAAGTACCGAAACATATGCAAGTAAGTAATGCAATCTGTCACTCACAGCGGTCCTGAGCAATTCAAGTAAGCAAGGAACACGCAACAACAGTTGTCCAAATTCAGCAGTGTCTATCATACGTTCCTAGCATACAATTAAGTAATCAAGGAACAAGTGCTGCAGATGTTTCCATACAAGTCAGTAACAATCACCAATAAGTACCCAAACATATGCAAGTAAGTAATGTAATCTGTCACTCAAAGCGGTCCTGAGCAATGCAAGTAATCAAGGAACATGCAACAACAGTTGTCCAGTTTTAGCAGTGTCTGTCATACGTTCCGAGCATACAATTAAGTAATCAAGGAACAAGCAGCAGCAGATGTTTCCATACAAGTCAGTAACAATCATCTATTAGTACCCAAAGATATGCAAGTAAGTAATGCAATCTGTCACTCACAGCAGTCCTGAGCAATGCAAGTAATCAAGGAACATGCAACAACAGTTGTCCAGTTTCAGCAGTGTCTATCATACGTTCCTAGCATACAATTAAGTAATCAAGGAACAGCAGCAGCAGATGTTTCCATAGAAGTCAGTAACAATCACCAATAAGTACCGAAACATATTCAAGTAATTAATGCAATCTGTCACTCACAGCGGTCCTGAGCAACGCAAGTAATCAACGAACATGTAACAACAATTGTCCAGTTTCAGCAGTGTCGATCATATGTTCCTAGCATACAATTAAGTAATCAAGGAACAAGCAGCAGCAGATGTTTCCCAACAAGTCAGTAACAATCACCAATTAGTATCGAAATATATGCAAGTAAGTAATGCAATCTGTCACTCACAGCGGTCCTGAGAAATGCAAGTAATCAAGGAACATGCAACAACAGTTGTCCAGTTTCAGCGGTGTCTATCATACGTTCCTAGCATGCAATTAAGTAATCAACGAACAAGGAGCAGTAGATGTTTCCATACAAGTCAGTAACAATCACCAATAAGTACCCAAACATATGCAAGTAATTAAGGAAATCTGTCACTCACAGCAAACCTGAGCAATGCAAGTAATCAAGGAACATGCAACAACAGTTGTCCAGTTTCAGCAGTGTCTATCATACGTTCCTAGCATACAATTAAGTAATCAAGGAACAGCAGCAGCAGATGTTTCCATACAAGTCAGTAACAATGACCAATAAGTACCGAAACATATGCAAGTAAGTAATGTAATCTGTCACTCAAAGCGGTCCTGAGCAATGCAAGTAATCAAGGAACATGCAACAACAGTTGTCCAGTTTTAGCAGTGTCTATCATACGTTCCGAGCATACAATTAAGTAATCAAGGAACAAGCAGCAGCAGATGTTTCCATACAAGTCAGTAACAATCATCTATTAGTACCCAAAGATATGCAAGTAAGTAATGCAATCTGTCACTCACAGCAGTCCTGAGCAATGCAAGTAATCAAGGAACATGCAACAACAGTTGTCCAGTTTCAGCAGTGTCTATCATACGTTCCTAGCATACAATTAAGTAATCAAGGAACAGCAGCAGCAGATGTTTCCATAGAAGTCAGTAACAATCACCAATAAGTACCGAAACATATTCAAGTAATTAATGCAATCTGTCACTCACAGCGGTCCTGAGCAATGCAAGTAATCAACGAACATGTAACAACAATTGTCCAGTTTCAGCAGTGTCTATCATATGTTCCTAGCATACAATTTAGTAATCAAGGAACAAGCAGCAGCAGATGTTTCCCTACAAGTCAGTAACAATCACCAATAAGTATCGAAATATATGCAAGTAAGTAATGCAATCTGTCACTCACAGCGGTCCTGAGCAATGCAAGTAATCAAGGAACACGCAACATCAGTTGTCCAGTTTCAACGGTGTCTATCATACGTTCCTAGCATGCAATTAAGTAATCAAATAAAAAGCAGCAGCAGATGTTTCCATACAAGTCAGTAACAATCACCAATAAGTACCCAAACATATGCAAGTAATTAAGGAAATCTGTCACTCACAGCAAACCTGAGCAATGCAAGTAATCAAGGAACATGCAACAACAGTTGTCCAGTTTCAGCAGTGTCTATCATACATTCCTAGCATACAATTAAGTAATCAAGGAACAACAGCAACAGATGTTTCCATACAAGTCAGTAACAATGACCAATAAGTACCGAAACATATGCAAGTAAGTAATGCAATCTGTCACTCACAGCGGTCCTGAGCAATTCAAGTAAGCAAGGAACACGCAACAACAGTTGTCCAAATTCAGCAGTGTCTATCATACGTTCCTAGCATACAATTAAGTAATCAAGGAACAAGTGCTGCAGATGTTTCCATACAAGTCAGTAACAATCACCAATAAGTACCCAAACATATGCAAGTAAGTAATGTAATCTGTCACTCAAAGCGGTCCTGAGCAATGCAAGTAATCAAGGAACATGCAACAACAGTTGTCCAGTTTCAGCAGTGTCTATCATACGTTCCTAGCATACAATTAAGTAATCAAGGAACAGCAGCAGCAGATGTTTCCATACAAGTCAGTAACAATGACCAATAAGTACCGAAACATATGCAAGTAAGTAATGCAATCTGTCACTCACAGCGGTCCTGAGCAATTCAAGTAATCAAGGAACACGGAACAACAGTTGTCCAAATTCAGCAGTGTCTATCATACGTTCCTAGCATACACTTAAGTAATCAAGGAACAAGTGCTGCAGATGTTTCCATACAAGTCAGTAACAATCACCAATAAGTGCCCAAACATATGCAAGTAAGTAATGCAATCTGTCACTCACAGCAGTCCTGAGCAATGCAAGTAATCAAGGAACATGCAACAACAGTTGTCCAGTTTCAGCAGTGTCTATCATACGTTCCTAGCATACAATTAAGTAATCAAGGAACAAGCAGCAGCAGATGTTTCCATACAAGTCAGTAACAATCATCTATTAGTACCAAAAGATATGCAAGTAAGTAATGCAATCTGTCACTCACAGCAGTCCTGAGCAATGCAAGTAATCAAGGAACATGCAACAACAGTTGTCCAGTTTCAGCAGTGTCTATCATACGTTCCTAGCATACAATTAAGTAATCAAGGAACAAGCAGCAGTAAATGTTTCCATACAAGTCAGTAACAATCACCAATAAGTACCGAAACATATGCAAGTAAGTAATGCAATCTGTCACTCACAGCGGTCCTGAGCAATGCAAGTAATCAAGGAACATGCAACAACAGTTGTCCAGTTTCACAGTGTCTATCATACATTACTAGCATACAATTAAGTAATCAAGGAACAAGCAGCAGCAGATGTTTCTATACAAGTCAGTAACAATCACCAAAAAGTACCATAACATATGCAAGTAAGTAATGCAATCTGTCACTCACAGCGGTCCTGAGCAATGCAAGCAATCAACGAACATGCAACACCAGTGGTCCAGTTTCAGCAGTGTCTTTCATACGTTCCTAGCATACAATTAAGTAATCAAGGAACAAGCAGCAGCAAATGTTTCCATACAAGTCAGTAACAATCACCAATAAGTACCCAAATATTAAGTAATAAGGAAAATCTGTCACTCACAGCACAACTCTGAGCAACTGCAAGTAATCAAGAAAACATGAACAACAGTTAGATCCGTTTCAGCACAGTGTCTATCATACGTTCCTAGCATATCATTAAGTAATCAAGAAACAGCGCAGCAGATAGTTTCCATACAGATCAGTTCACATGACCAATAAATCCGAAAAAATATGCAAGTAAGTGAATGCCCAATCTGTCACTCACAAGCGGGTTCCTGAAGCAAATTTCAAGTAATCAAGAACACGCAACAAAGTGTCCAAATTCAGCAGGTCTATCATACGTTCCTAGCATACAATTAAGTAATCAAGAACAAGTGCTGCAGATGTTTCCATACAAGTCAGTAACAATCACCAATAAGTACCCAAACATATGCAAGTAAGTAATGTAATCTGTCACTCAAAGCGGTCCTGAGCAATGCAAGTAATCAAGGAACATGCAACAACAGTTGTACAGTTTTAGCAGTGTCTGTCATACGTTCCGAGCATACAATTAAGTAATCAAGGAACAAGCAGCAGCAGATGTTTCCATACAAGTCAGTAACAATCATCTATTAGTACCCAAAGATATGCAAGTAAGTAATGCAATCTGTCACTCACAGCAGTCCTGAGCAATGCAAGTAATCAAGGAACATGCAACAACAGTTGTCCAGTTTCAGCAGTGTCTATCATACGTTCCTAGCATACAATTAAGTAATCAAGGAACAGCAGCAGCAGATGTTTCCATAGAAGTCAGTAACAATCACCAATAAGTACCGAAACATATTCAAGTAATTAATGCAATCTGTCACTCACAGCGGTCCTGAGCAATGCAAGTAATCAACGAACATGCAACACCAGTTTTCCAGATTCAGCGGTGTCTATCATACGTTCCTAGCATACAATTAAGTAATCAAGGAACAAGCAGCAGCAGATGTTTCCTACAAGTCTAGTAAACAATCACCAATAAGTATCGAAATATGCAAGTAAAGGTAATGCAATTTCTGTCACTTCACAGCGGTCCTGAGCAATGCAAGATAATCAGGAAACGCAACAACAGTTCCGAGTTTCCCAACTGGTGCTATCATACGTTCCTAGCATGCAATTAAGTAATCAAATAAAAAGCAGCAGCAGATGTTTCCATACAAGTCAGTAACAATCACCAATAAGTACCCAAACATATGCAAGTAATTAAGGAAATCTGTCACTCACAGCAAACCTGAGCAATGCAAGTAATCAAGGAACATGCAACAACAGTTGTCCAGTTTCAGCAGTGTCTATCATACATTCCTAGCATACAATTAAGTAATCAAGGAACAACAGCAACAGATGTTTCCATACAAGTCAGTAACAATGACCAATAAGTACTGAAACATATGCAAGTAAGTAATGCAATCTGTCACTCACAGCGGTCCTGAGCAATTCAAGTAAGCAAGGAACACGCAACAACAGTTGTCCAAATTCAGCAGTGTCTATCATACGTTCCTAGCATACAATTAAGTAATCAAGGAACAAGTGCTGCAGATGTTTCCATACAAGTCAGTAACAATCACCAATAAGTACCCAAACATATGCAAGTAAGTAATGTAATCTGTCACTCAAAGCGGTCCTGAGCAATGCAAGTAATCAAGGAACATGCAACAACAGTTGTCCAGTTTTAGCAGTGTCTATCATACGTTCCTAGCATACAATTAAGTAATCAAGGAACAAGCAGCAGCAGATGTTTCCATACAAGTCAGTAACAATCACCTATTAGTACCCAAAGATATGCAAGTAAGTAATGCAATCTGTCACTCACAGCAGTCCTGAGCAATGCAAGTAATCAAGGAACATGAAACAACAGTTGTCCAGTTTCTGCAGTGTCTATCATACGTTCCTAGCATACAATTAAGTAATCAAGGAACAGCAGCAGCAGATGTTTCCATAGAAGTCAGTAACAATCACCAATAAGTACCGAAACATATTCAAGTAATTAATGCAATCTGTCACTCACAGCGGTCCTGAGCAATGCAAGTAATCAACGAACATGTAACAACAATTGTCCAGTTTCAGCAGTGTCTATCATATGTTCCTAGCATACAATTAATAATCAAGGAACAAGCAGCAGCAGATGTTTCCAACAAAGTCCTGTAACAATCACCAATAGTATCGATAATATATGCAAATAAGTATAATTTGCAACTGTCATCACAGCGGGTCCTGAGAGAATGGCAAGTAATCAAGGAACATGCAAACAAACAGTGTCGAGTTTCAGCGGTGTCTATCCATACGTATCCTAGCAATGCAATTACGTAATCAAGGACAAGAGCAGCAGATGTTTCCATACAAGTCGTAACAATCACCCAATAATACCCAAACATATGCAAGTATTAAGAAACTGTCACTCACAGCAAACATGAGGCAAGCAAGTAATCAAGGACATGCAACAAATCAGTTGTCCAGTTTTCAGGACGAGTGTTCTATCATACGTTCCGTTAGCATACAATTAAGTAATCAAGGAACAAGGCGGAGCAGCAGATGTTCCATACAAGTCAGTAACAATGACCAAAAGTTACCGAAAACATATGCAAGTAAGTAATGCAATCTGATCATCTACAGACGGTCCTGATGCAATTCATAATCCAAGGCAACACGGAACAACAGTTGTCCAAATTCAGCAGTGTCTATCATACGTTCCTAGCATACACTTAAGTAATCAAGGAACAAGTGCTGCAGATGTTTCCATACAAGTCAGTAACAATCACCAATAAGTGCCCAAACATATGCAAGTAAGTAATGCAATCTGTCACTCACAGCGGTCCTGAGCAATGCAAGTAATCAAGGAACATGCAACAACAGTTGTCAAGTTTTAGCAGTGTCTATCATACATTCCTAGCATACAATTAAGTAATCAAGGAACAAGCAGCAGCAGATGTTTCCATACAAGTCAGTAACAATCATCTATTAGTACCAAAAGATATGCAAGTAAGTAATGCAATCTGTCACTCACAGCAGTCCTGAGCAATGCAAGTAATCAAGGAACATGCAACAACAGTTGTCCAGTTTCAGCAGTGTCTATCATACGTTCCTAGCATACAATTAAGTAATCAAGGAACAGCAGCAGTAGATGTTTCCATGGAAGTAAGTAACAATCACCAATAAGTACCAAAACATATTCAAGTAATTAATGCAATCTGTCACTCACAGCGGTCCTGAGCAATGCAAGTAATCATCGAACATGTAACAACAATTGTCCAGTTTCAGCAGTGTCTATCATATGTTCCTAGCATACAATTAAGTAATCAAGGAACAAGCAGCAGCAGATGTTTCCCTACAAGTCAGTAACAATCACAAATAAGTATCGAAATATATGCAAGTAAGTAATGCAATCTGTCACTCACAGCGGTCCTGAGAAATGCAAGTAATCAAGGAACATGCAACAACAGTTGTCCAGTTTCAGCGGTGTCTATCATACGTTCCTAGCATGCAATTAAGTAATCAAGGAACAAGGAGCAGCAGATGTTTCCATACAAGTCTGTAACAATCACCAATAAGTACCCAAACATATGTAAGTAATTAAGGAAATCTGTCACTCACAGCAAACCTGAGCAATGCAAGTAATCAAGGAAAACATGCAACAACAGTTGTCCAGTTTCAGCAGTGTCTATCATACGTTCCTAGCATACAATTAAGTAATCAAGGAACAGCAGCAGCAGATGTTTCCATACAAGTCAGTCACAATGACCAATAAGTACCGAAACATATGCAAGTAAGTGATGCAATCTGTCACTCACAGCGGTCCTGAGCAATTCAAGTAATCAAGGAACACGCAACAACAGTTGTCCAAATTCAGCAGTGTCTATCATACGTTCCTAGCATACAATTAAGTAATCAAGGAACAAGTGCTGCAGATGTTTCCATACAAGTCAGTAACAATCACCAATAAGTGCCCAAACATATGCAAGTAAGTAATGCAATCTGTCACTCACAGCGGTCCTGAGCAATGCAAGTAATCAAGGAACATGCAACAACAGTTGTCCAGTTTTAGCAGTGTCTATCATACGTTCCTAGCATACAATTAAGTAATCAAGGAACAAGCAGCAGCAGATGTTTCCATACAAGTCAGTAACAATCATCTATTAGTACCAAAAGATATGCAAGTAAGTAATGCAATCTGTCACTCACAGCAGTCCTGAGCAATGCAAGTAATCAAGGAACATGCAACAACAGTTGTCCAGTTTCAGCAGTGTCTATCATACGTTCCTAGCATACAATTAAGTAATCAAGGAACAGCAGCAGTAGATGTTTCCATGGAAGTAAGTAACAATCACCAATAAGTACCAAAACATATTCAAGTAATTAATGCAATCTGTCACTCACAGCGGTCCTGAGCAATGCAAGTAATCATCGAACATGTAACAACAATTGTCCAGTTTCAGCAGTGTCTATCATATGTTCCTAGCATACAATTAAGTAATCAAGGAACAAGCAGCAGCAGATGTTTCCCTACAAGTCAGTAACAATCACAAATAAGTATCGAAATATATGCAAGTAAGTAATGCAATCTGTCACTCACAGCGGTCCTGAGCAATGCAAGTAATCAAGGAACATGCAACAACAGTTGTCCAGTTTCAGCGGTGTCTATCATACGTTCCTAGCATGCAATTAAGTAATCAAGGAACAAGCAGCAGTAGATGTTTCCATACAAGTCAGTAACAATCACCAATAAGTACCCAAACATATGCAAGTAATTAAGGAAATCTGTCACTCACAGCAAACCTGAGCAATGCAAGTAATCAAGGAACATGCAACAACAGTTGTCCAGTTTCAGCAGTGTCTATCATACGTTCCTAGCATACAGTTAAGTAATCAAGGAACAGCAGCAGCAGAAGTTTCCATAGAAGTCAGTAACAATCACCAATAAGTACCGAAACATATGCAAGTAAGTAATGCAATCTGTCACTCACAGCGGTCCTGAGCAATTCAAGTAATCAAGGAACACGCAAAAACAGTTGTCCAAATTCAGCAGTGTCTTCTATCATACGTTCCTAGCATACAATTAAGTAATCAAGGAACAAGTGCTGCAGATGTTTCCATAGAAGTCAGTAACAATCACCAATAAGTACCGAAACATATTCAAGTAATTAATACAATCTGTCACTCACAGCGGTCCTGAGCAATGCAAGAAATCAAGGAACATGTAACAACAATTGTCCAGTTTCAGCAGTGTCTATCATATGTTCCTAGCATACAATTAAGTAATCAAGGAACAAGCAGCAGCAGATGTTTCCATACAAGTCAATAACAATCATCTATTAGTACCCAAAGATATGCAAGTAAGTAATGCAATCTGTCACTCACAGCAGTCCTGAGCATTGCAAGTAATCAAGGAACATGCAACAACAGTTGTCCAGTTTCTACGGTGTCTATAATACGTTCCTAGAATGCAATTAAGTAATCAAGGAACAAGCAGCAGCAGATGTTTCCATACAAGTCAGTAACAATCACCAATAAGTACCCAAACACATGCAAGTAATTAAGTAAATCTGTCACTCACAGCAGTCCTGAGCAATGCAAGTAATCAAGGAACATGCAACAACAGTTGTCCAGTTTCAGCAGTGTCTATCATACGTTCCTAGCATACAATTAAGTAATCAAGGAACAAGCAGCAGCAGGTGTTTCCATACAAGTCAGTAACAATGACCAATAAGTCCTGAAACATATGCAAGTAAGTAATGCAATCAGTCACTCACAGCGGTCCTGAGCAATTCAAGTAATCAAGGAACACGCAACAACAGTTGTCCAGATTCAGCAGTGTCTATCATACGTTCCTAGCATACAATTAAGTAATCAAGGAACAAGCAGCAGCAGATGTTTCCATACAAGTCAGTAACAATCACCAATAAGTACCCAAACATATGCAAGTAAGTAATGCAATCTGTCACTCACAGCGGTCCTGAGCAATGCAAGTAATCAAGGAACATGCAACAACAGTTGTCCAGTTTTAGCAGTGTCTATCATACGTTCCTAGCATACAATTAAGTAATCAAGGAACAAGCAGCAGCAGATGTTTCCATACAAGTCAGTAACAATCATCTGTTAGTACCCAAAGATATGCAAGTAAGTAATGCAATCTATCACTCACAGCAGTCCTGAGCATTGCAAGTAATCAAGGAACATGCAACAACAGTTGTCCAGTTTCAGCAGTGTCTATCATACGTTCCTAGCATACAATTAAGTAATCAAGGAACAGCAGCAGTAGATGTTTCCATAGAAGTCGGTAACAATCACCAATAAGTACCGAAACATATTCAAGTAATTAATGCAATCTGTCACTCACAGCGGTCCTGAGCAATGCAAGTAATCAACGAACATGCAACAACAATTGTCCAGTTTAAGCAGTGTCTATCATATGTTCCTAGCATACAATTAAGTAATCAAGGAACAAGCAATAGCAGATGTTTCCCAACAAGTCAATAACAATCACCAATAAGTATCGAAATATATGCAAGTAAGTAATGCAATCTGTCACTCACAACGGTCCTGAGCAATGCAAGTATTCAAGGAACATGCAACAACAGTTGTCCAGTTTCAGCGGTGTCTATCATACGTTCCTTGCATGCAATTAAGTAATCAAGGAACAAGCAGCAGCAGATGTTTCCATACAAGTCAGTAACAATCACCAATAAGTACCCAAACATATGCAAGTAATTAAGGAAATCTGTCACTCACTGCAGTCCTGAGCAATGCAAGTAATCAAGAACATGCAACAACAGTTGTCCAGTTTCAGCAGTGTCTATCATACGTTCCTAGCATACAATTAAGTAATCAAGGAACAACAGCAGCAGATGTTTCCATACAAGTCAGTAACAATGACCAATAAGTACCGAAACATATGCAAGTAAGTAATGCAATCTGTCACTCACAGTAGTCCTGAGCAATTCAAGTAATCAAGGAACACGCAACAACAGTTGTCCAAATTCAGCAGTGTCTATCATACGTTCCTAGCATACAATTAAGTAATCAAGGAACAAGTGCTGCAGATGTTTCAATACAAGTCAGTAACAATCACCAATAAGTACCCAAACATATGCAAGTAAGTAATGCAATCTGTCACTCACAGCGGTCCTGAGCAATGCAAGGAATCAAGGAACATGCAACAACAGTTGTCCAGTTTTAGCAGTGTCTATAATACGTTCCTAGCATACAATTAAGTTATCAAGGAACAAGCAGCAGCAGATGTTTCCATACAAGTCAGTAACAATCATCTATTAGTACCCAAAGATATGCAAGTAAGTAATGCAATCTGTCACTCACAGCAGTCCTGAGCAATGCAAGTAATCAAGGAACATGTAACAACAGTTGTCCAGTTTCAGTAGTGTCTATCATACGTTCCTAGCATACAATTAAGTAATCAAGGAACAGCAGCAGCAGATGTTTCCATAGAAGTCAGTAACAATCACCAATAAGTACCGAAACATATTCAAGTAATTAATGCAATCTGTCACTCACAGCGGTCCTGAGCAATGCAAGTAATCAACGAACATGCAACAACAATTGTCCAGTTTCAGCAGTGTCTATCATATGTTCCTAGCATACAATTAAGTAATCAAGGAACAAGCAGCAGCAGATGTTTCCCAACAAGTTAGTAAGAATCACCAATAAGTATCGAAATATATGCAAGTAAGTAATGCAATCTGTCACTCACTGCGGTCCTGAGCAATGCAAGTATTCAAGGAACATGCAACAACAGTTGTCCAGTTTCAGCGGTGTCTATCATACGTTCCTAGCATGCAATTAAGTAATCAAGGAACAAGCAGTAGCAGATGTTTCCATACAAGTCAGTAACAATCACCAATAAGTACCAAAACATATGCAAGTAATTAAGGAAATCTGTCACTCACAGCAGTCCTGAGCAATGCAAGTAATCAAGGAACATGCAACAACAGTTGTCCAGTTTCAGCAGTGTCTATCATACGTTCCTAGCATACAATTAAGTAATCAAGGAACAGCAGCAGCAGATGTTTCCATACAAGTCAGTAACAATCACCAATAAGTATCGAAATATATGCAAGTAACTAATGCAATCTGTCACTCACAGCGGTCCTGAGCAATGCAAGTAATGACGGAACATGCAACAACAGTTGTCCAGTTTTAGCAGTGTCTATCATACGTTCCTAGCATACAATTAAGTAATCAAGGAACAAGCAGCAGCAGATGTTTCCATACAAGTCAGTAACAATCACCAATAAGTACCCAAACATATGCAAGTAATTAAGGAAATCTGTCACTCACAGCAAACCTGAGCAATGCAAGTAATCAAGGAACATGCAACAACAGTTGTCCAGTTTCAGCAGTGTCTATCATACGTTCGTAGCATACAATTAAGTAATCAAGGAACAGCAGCAACAGATGTTTCCATACAAGTCAGTAACAATGACCAATAAGTACCGAAACATATTCAAGTAAGTAATGCAATCTGTCACTCACAGCGGTCCTGAGCAATTCAAGTAATCAAGGATCACGCAACAACAATTGTCCAAATTCAGCAGTGTCTATCATACGTTCCTAGCATACAATTAAGTAATCAAGGAACAAGTGCTGCAGATGTTTCCATACAAGTCAGTAACAATCACCAATAAGTACCCAAACATATGCAAGTAAGTAATGCAATCTGTCACTCACAGCGGTCCTGAGCAATGCAAGTAATCAAGGAACATGCAACAACAGTTGTCCAGTTTCAGCGGTGTCTATCATGCGTTCCTAGCATGCAATTAAGTAATCAAGGAACAAGCAGCATCAGATGTTTCCATACAAGTCAGTAACAATCACCAATAAGTACCGAAACATATGCAAGTAAGTAATGCAATCTGTCACTCACAGCGGTCCTGAGCAATGCAAGTAATCAAGAAACATGCAACAACAGTTTTCCAGTTTCAGCAGTGTCTATCATACGTTCCTAGCATACAATTAAGTAATCAAGGAACAAGCAGCAGATGTTTCCATACAAGTCAGTAACAATCACCAATAAGTACCCAAACATATGCAAGTAAGTAATGCAATCTGTCACTCACAGCGGTCCTGAGCAATGCAAGTAATCAAGGAATATGCAACAACAGTTGTCCAGTTTCAGCAGTGTCTATCATACGTTCCTAGCATACAATTAAGTAATCAAAGAACAAGCAGCAGCAGGTGTTTCCATACAAGTCAGTAACAATCACCAATAGTGCCCGAATATTTGCAAGTAAGTAATGCAATCTGTCACTCACAGCGGTCCTGAGCAATGCAAGTAATCAACGAACATGCAACACCAGTTTTCCAGATTCAGTAGTGTCTATCATACGTTCCTAGCATACAATTAAGTAATCAAGGAACAAGCAGCAGCAGATGTTTCCATACAAGTCAGTAACAATCACCAATAAGTACCTAAACATATGCAAGTAAATAATGCAATCTGTCACTAACAACGGTCCTGAGCAATGCAAGTAATCAAGGAACATGCAACAACAGTTGTCCAGTTTCAGCAGTGTCTATCATACGTTCCTAGCATACAATTAAGTAATCAAGGAACAAGCAGCAGCAGATGTTTCCATACAAGTCAGTAACAATCACCTATTAGTACCCAAACATATGCATGTAAGTAATGCAATCTATCACTCACAGCGGCCCTGAGCAATGCAAGTAATCAAGGAACATATGCAACAACAGTTGTCCAGTTTCAGCAGTGTCTATCATACGTTCCTAGCATACAATTAAGTAATCAAGGAACAACAGCAGCAGATGTTTCCATAGAAGTCAATAACAATCACCAATAAGTACCGAAACATATGCAAGTAAGTAATGCAATCTGTCACTCACAGCGGTCCTGAGCAATGCAAGTAATCAAGGAACATGCAACAACAGTTGTCCAGTTTCAGCAGTGTCTATCATACGTTCCTAGCATACAATTAAGTAATCAAGGAACAAGCAGCAGCAGATGTTTCCATACAAGTCAGTAACAATCACCAATAAGTACCCAAACATATGCAAGTAAGTAATGCAAACTGTCACTCACAGCGGTCCTGAGCAATGCAAGTAATCAAGGAAAATGCAACAACAGTTGTCCAGTTTCAGCAGTCTCTATCATACGTTCCTAGCATACAATTAAGTAATCAAGGAACAGCAACAGCAGATGTTTCCATACAAGTCAGTAACAATCACCAATAAGTACCCAAACATATGCAAGTAAATAATGCAATCTGTCACTCACAGCAGTCCTGAGCAATGTAAGTAATCAAGGAACATATGCAACAACAGTTGTCCAGTTTCAGCAGTGTCTATCATACGTTCCTAGCATACAATTAAGTTATCAAGGAACAGCAGCAACAAATGTTTCCATAGAAGTCAGTAACAATCACCAATAAGTACCGAAACATATGCAAGTAAGTAATGCAATCTGTCACTCACAGCGGCCCAGAGCAATGCAAGTAATCAATGAACATGCAATAACAGTTGTCCAGTTTCAGCAGTGTCTATCATACGTTTCTAGCATACAATTAAGTAATCAAGGAACAAGGAGCAGATGTTTCCATACAAGGTCAGTAACAATTACCAA
>JAANYP010001726.1:65000-176046 GCA_020465985.1 Centrapalus pauciflorus | reverse complement strand
TCGCTACGGACACTACGAGTTTTTGGTGATGTCGTTCGGTCTTACGAATGGACTGACTGCTTTCATGGATCTCATGAATATGGTTTACCGGCCAATGCTCGACAAATCTGTCATCGTGTTCATCGATGACATTCTTATCTATTCGAAGACCAAAGAGGATCATGCAACACATCTGAGAGAATTACTAGAGTTGCTACGCAAAGAGCGACTTTATGACAAATTCTCGAAATGTGAATTCTGGTTAAGGCAGGTATGTCTCAAACATTCCAAACAATTATATGATCCCTATACTCAACTGTAAACTCTTTGTTAACTTGTTCCTCCTCAATGTTCAATTCAGATCCAATTCTTGGGGCACGTGATATCTAGTTCTGGTATTGTTGTTGATCCTGCAAAGATCGAGGCTATCCAGAACTTCGAATCACCTCGCAACGCCTCTGAAATCCGCAGTTTCTTGGGATTGACCGGTTACTACCACTGATTCATCAAATATTTTTCCAAGATAGCTGTTCCACTCACCAAGCTTACTCGCAAGAATACAACATTCGTTTGGAAAGAAGAACAACAAACGACTTTTGATAACTTAAAGAAGTTACTAAGTGAAGCACCTGTTTTGGCCCTGCCTGAAGGGAACGAGGATTTCATAGTTTACACTGATGCATCAGGCATGGGACTTGGAGCAGTACTGATGCAAAGAGGAAATGTCATAGCATACACTTTTAGACAGCTCAAACCACACGAGAGATACTACTCTACTCATGACTTAGAGCTAATTGTTGTGACTTTCGTTCTCAAACTTTGGAGGCACTACTCGTATGGAACCAAATGTCAGCTCTACACACAAGAGTTTGAAATATATGTTCAGTCAGAAGGACTTGAATGTGAGGCAGAGAAGGTCTATGGAGCTGATCAAAGACTATGATTGTGAAATTCTCTACCATCCCGGAAAGGCAAATGTGGTTGCAATTGCCTTGAGTATAAAAGAGTATTGCAATGCGTACTGTTATGCCTTGACTTCTATGATACTTACATCAACAATCATAGATGATGTAAAAGTTGCTCAATCGCAGGCCTTAAAAGAGGAAAATGTTAAAGACGAGAATGTCAGAATCCAATTATCAATTATGCAAGATGATGGAACCAGACTCAAAGGTGTATACGACCGAATATGGGTTCCTAAGTTTGGGAATTTGCGTGATGTAATTCTTGAAGAAGCTCACCAATCCAAGTTCTCAATTCATCCGGGTAGCCCAAAAATGTACAATGACTTAAAAGCCGATTTCTGGTGGCCAAGGTTGAAAAGAGATGTCGGTCAATATGTGGAGAAGTGCAAAACATGCAGATTGGTCAAAGCTGAACACCAACAACCCTATGGTAGTATGCAACCTCTTCCTATCCCAGAATGGAAGTAAGGCCATATTACTATGGACATCATAACTAAGCAGCCCAAGACTCGTCGTCAATATGATTCCATTTGGGTCATTGTTGACCGTTTAACCAAATCCGCTCACTTCATACCCATCGGAGAAACCTTTTCCTTGGATCGTCTTGCCCAATTTCCACTTCGCAGATCAAATTTTCGGATTTGGGCAAGTTGATCCAAGGAATAGGTTTCTCCGATGGGTATGAAGTGAGCGGATTTGGTTAAACGGTCAACAATGACCCAAATGGAATCATATTGACGATGAGTATTGGGCAGCTTAATTATGAAGTCCATAGTAATATGGTCCCGCTTCCAATCTGGGATAAGAAGAGGTTGCACACTACCATAGGGTTGTTGGTGTTCAGCTTTGACTAATCTTCACGTTCTCCACTTCTCCACATATTGACCGACATCTCTTTTCAGCTTTGTACATTTTTGTGCTGCCAGGATGAATTGAGAACTTAGATTGGTGAGCTTCTTCAAGAATTACATCTTGCAAATTCCCAAACATAGGAACCCATATTCTGCCGTATACACCTTTGAGTCTGGTTCCATCATCTTGCATAATTGGTAATTGGATTCTGACATTGTCGTCTTTAACATTTTCCTCTTTTAAGGCCTGCGATTGAGCAGCTTTTACATCATCTATGATTGTTGATGTAATTATCGTAGAAGTAAAGGCATAACAGTACGCCTTGCAATACGCTTTTATACTCAAGGCATCGGCAACCACATTTGCCTTTCCGGGATGGTAGAGAATTTCACGATCGTAGTCTTTGATCAACTCCATTGACCTTCTCTGCCTCACATTCAAGTCCTCCTGACTGAACATATATTTCAAACTCTTGTGGTCGGTGTAGAGCTGACATTTGGTTCCATACGAGTAGTGCCTCCAAGTTTGAGAATGAAAGTCACAGCAGTTAGCTCTAAGTCATGAGTTATGTAGTATTTCTCGTGTGGTTTGAGCTATCTAAAAGTGTATGCTATGAAATTTCCCCTTTGTATCAGTATTGCTCCAAGTCCAATGCCTGATGCATCAGTGTAAACTATGAAATCCTTGTTCCTTTCAGGCAGGGCCAAAACAGGTGCTTCACTTAGTAACTTCTTTAAGTTATCAAATGTCGTTTTGTTGTTCTTCTTTCCAAAAGAAAGTTGTATTCTTGCGAGTAAGCTTGGTGAGTGGAATGACTATCTTGGAAAAATCTTTGATGAATCGGTGGTAGTAACCGGCCAATCCCAAGAAACTGTGGATTTTAGAGGCGTTGCGAGGTGATCCCAGTTCAGGATAGCTTCGATCAATGCAGGATCAACAGCAATACCAGCACCAGATATCACGTGCCCCAAGAATTGGATCTGGATTGAACATTGAGGAGGAACAAGTTAACAAAGAGTTTACAATTGAGTATAGGGATCATGAAATTGTTTGGAATGTCTGAGACATAGCTGCCTCAACCAGAATTCACATTTCGAGAATTTGGCATAAAGTCGCTCTTTGCGCAGCAACTCTAGTAATTCTCTAATATGTGTTGCATGATCCTCTTTGGTCTTCTAATAGATAAGAATGTCGTCGATGAACACGATGACAGATTTGTCGAGCATTGGCCGGCAAACCATATTCATGAGATCCATGAAAGCAGTCGGTCCATTCGTAAGACCGAACGACATCACCAAATCTGTGTTAAGTTATCAATTTTAAATTACATGATAATTATTGGGTTATGTGTTGATGCTGGTGTTATCAATTATATATTACATGAGGACGTTTCATAAAGAGTTGAAGAAATACCAGGGCGATGTTGAATCTCATAAACAGATGGCCAATACTTTGGCTTCACCTACTCCTAAACCACTGTTAACTTCATTTCCTACACCTTACTACACCCCAGCTGGTTCCTCCTCTTAATACCCATATGCCTTCCTATGGGGAGCCCTTGGATGCAGAAGAGGCTGATGTACATGAACAAATGGCTTTGTTATCGAATCGCCTTCAACAAAAGTGATTCTATTAGAATAAGACCAACAATCAGCTCCAATATGATACATGCCCAAAGAGGTATCCAGATGAGAGGAGAGATGAAAGGAGAGAGGAGAGAGATGATAGGAGAAGAGATGACTGGAGAAGAGATGATAAGGATGAGAGAAGGTATGATGATCAGAGAGAGTAGAGATGAGAGAAGAGACTATCGAGATGATCGTCGCTATGAAAGGCGTGACGATACATTAGACAAAGATAGGCGGGAGACTCACCGACGTGGAGGACAGTCGAGACTCCCGCCGAGCAGACAAGAGGTTGGAATGCAGAGATGAACGACCAAGCAATGATGAACCCAAAACTTCTGACGATCGTGGATGCTACAAATACGGGAAACCCGATCACTTCGCTCGGAATACAAAAATCAGTTCGAGTGTGATTTGGGTTACTATGAGCAAAAGGTTGCGGTTCTAAAGATGACAGCTGATGCAACGGCCCTCGTAGCCCCGGAAGACTTGGGTTGACGAGGAATCTGATGATGAGGAAGACATGGGCCGGAATTGTTATATGGCTGAAAGAATTGGGTTCGCGGATTCATTCCAACTTCGAATGAGAAAAGCCTGTAGAGTGGGAGAACTTTGATGAATCTACAGCCTGTCTGATGGCCAAATTCGGGGACTCAGAATGTTCCACAATATACTCCGAGGCGAATGAGGTACATTCCATTTATTTTGATTAATCTTTAAATTCTAAATTTGTAAAGAATGAATGTCAATGGCACACACAACTGCTTAAGTTAGAAGGAAAATATAGCACTGAAAAAGAAAAGTGTGTGAAAGCGGAACAATTGTCTCAATCACTAACAGAAACATCTGATTTAGTTGAAAAGAACTGGTTAAACGAGCATAGTCTTGTCAAAACCTTTTTACGTGAAAAAGTAATGTTTTAGGATAGGAATACTTTACTTAAGAATTGTATTGATACAATTACTGAGGAAAAGAGTTCCTTGAAGTCAGAACTATCTGTTCTTACAAAGCGGTTAGTGTCTTTAAACGTGGAAAACTTAGAAAACGAGAGAAAGTTTAAAATGATCGATAAAGAGAGAATAAGTTTGTACTCACGAATCAAAACCCTTGATGATGAATTCTTAAAACGGGGTCAAACAGCACAAACTATTCATCTAAATCAACCAAAAGAAACTAGGTTTTATCATTCCAAAGAAGGAATAGGTTTTCAAAATCCTATGTTTTAAAGGCTCAATTGGTTTTACCAATGCTATATGATAGAAGATACATGGGACGTGGGTATCAAGCCTTCTTTCATCACTAATCAGAATGTCAGGATCAAAATCACTACCTAAGATTAACTGGTTAGAATAAATCAGAGTGTAAACCAATAACGTTGTACTGAATCAAAGTCCAATTAAGAAGTTTGCGGAATAACACTTAATTGTTTTAAGAAAAACTTTCAGAACAAATAACACATAAATATAATCAAAAAACAAATCTTTTATATTACCAAACTCACTGATTACAATTACCTGTAATCTATTTGATTAGAAGAAGAACACAAACTGTTCTTAGGGTTTTACAACCTTAGAGGCTTGAGAAACTTAATAAGAAAGCAATTACAATTGAATCAAAAACTTGTACGTGCAGACTTACAATAGAAAACCTATTCTATCTATATATAAAGCCTTCCGATTTGTTTCCTTGAGGAACTCTGATTTCTCTGGTAGTAGATATGCTTGAATCTTCAAATATAAATCTCTTCCCGAATTTCAGCACTTTCTGTTTGTTAAACTGTTGAGCAGCTTGAACTTTTTCTGTTGAGCAGCTTGAATCTTGAGCAGCTTGAACTTTTGAACTGGCAGCTTGAACTTTTGAACTAGCAGCTCGAACTTACTCAACTAACAGTTTGAACTTTGTAATTAGACAGAAAAGCTACTAACAGTCTGAGAAATCTAACTAACAACTTGGTATACTTAGAATATTTCCCAACAATCTCCCCCTAACTTAAATTCTTTACACAAGACTTTAAGTTTTTATACACATAAGGAAATAAAACAAAGTAAAACTGTTATTTACAAACTAAGGCATCCAAAAACTTACAATTGTGAAATCTTTTGATTTATTGCCTTTATGAAATCTCTTTTCAACTCCTCTTTATCACAGTGAATCTTCATTGTGCTTATTTGGAGTAGCCAAGCCTTTGGCAGATTAGAGAACTCAAAATTGTAGAATCTGCTGGATCCGTCTGCAAGCTTGAGTCTATATGTCATTGATTTGGCATATATATCAACCTGTACAATCTTCATCTCCTTGGCAGCTTCCATTTCTGCTCTTGTAGACTCTGGATCAAAAATGCTTCTAAGATCTTTTACATTTCTTTGAACCCATACACATCGAGATCTTGAATGGCTAACAGATCCAATGTGATGCATTTTTGTCAGATCCTCTCTGGTTAGCCTTTATGCCATCTGAGCTAGGCTCTTATATTCTTGTTCTGGACCAGCCTCTCTCCTAATTACAAAATGATAGTCCAAATCAATGTCATCCATTGATTTAGCATACCAGTAAGTAATAGGCGGTTTGGAGAAATCATACTGATCCAGGGCCTTTTCTATTTCCAGTGCCTTTTGAAGCTGTTGTTCAAACAATACTCTTTTAACCTGATCAATCTTTGTTTCTGGAGGAGGATCACTAACAACAGCCTGAACTGGTTCTTGTTGGCATTGGACTTGTTGGGAGACTTTGGCTGCTTCCTGTTTTTCTTTCTCCTTGTCATATAAGGATTGAAGCTTTTCTGTTGGCCATGACTGAGCCATTACTCTTGGTAGACCAACTGATGCAGAGAAGTTTATCAAAAATTTTCTGTGTTCTGCCTTTGAATGCCCTGTTGGCATTTTCCTTTTCTTCTGATTCTGGTTGACCACAAACCCTTTTAGATAGTCACCTAAGGTTTCATCATCTTTCATTTGAGCATGAGTTTGCTGGTCTAAGAGTTCATCATGTTCCTCTGCTAATTTCCTTGCTAATTCAGCATCATGAGCAACCTGGGCTTTTTTAGAAGAGAATTTAATCTTTGGAGATTCAATGAGAATGCCTTTACCGTTATCTCTGGAAGCTGATGCTGTGGATTGGACTATTGTGACAGGAGCCTGAGAGCCTTCTCTGATGACAACTCCAGTTGTCCTGATAGGAGCAGCTTGAGTTTCTAGGCTAACAGCTTGAGTAGCTGTTGGGACTGTTAGCGTAGAAACTGGGACTGTTGGAGGGGAGGTTGAAGCTATTTGGACTGAAGGTGGGATCTCCTGATTCTCCCCCTTTTTGGATGCATTGGTTTGGCCAGGTGGACCAAAAACCTTTGCAATCAGGGTTCGAACCATCTTCTCAAGCGGTAATATCTTATTTCCACAGAGGGTGAACCCTTGATGAAAATAATCCAGTCGTTGATGTTGGGCTGCTATAGTCTATTGCAGAGCTGTGATTTGTGCCCCCTGTGCAGCAATAAGGGACTTATAATGTTCCAATATGGCTACAACAGGTTTCAGCTGTTGATCTGTCAATGCCATGAGTTGCAGACTAGCCTCAAGATCTTCAAATGATAGTGGTATTTGAGATCTATCACTGGCAGGAATTCCAGAGGTAGAAACATCTGGGCCCCTTTGTTCTTGGTACTGGGGACTTCCAGAAGGTGCTTGCACACCCTCTGTTGCCATGGGTGTGGTCTTAGAGATGTTGACACTGGCATGTGCCTCTTGTGCAGAGACATCAGTAGTGTCAGACACAAACCCCATATGGACATCCTTTAACGGAATGTCCACCTCCAAATTGAGGGTGGGAGAGTCCTCAGTGGGTTCCCTTTGGATATTCTGTGCAGAAGTTGTTGGAATTAGTGTCCAAGTCACAATTATTTGTAAATATATTGTTATCAGGCTGGATCCTTTTTGGGTGCATGCAATGAAATGTAAAGACAAGATGATTAACTTAAATATATAATGTTAATTAGTTTGTTAATTTATTATGTTTAATAAATTAATTAGAAACTAAATAATTGATTATATTTGATTATTGGGTTAGTTTGTTAATTTATTAATAGTTAATAAATTAACCGGAAGCTAATAGAATTTATTGAGGAAGTATAAGGGCTAAACTGCAATTAGTTGATAGTCAACAGGGCAACCCCTAAACCCTAATAGGGGGGCCGGCCACCAATCCATCCCACATGGATTTGGGATCAAAAATTTGTAGGTTTCTAAAACCTATAAATAGGCAGCCCCTGTCTGCTTCATTCCTCGCTCATTCAATTCTAAGTTCTCTAACGATCACAAGGGATACCAGTTTTTGGGACTCTGAGATCTGAGCTTAGAAAAGTTATAATTATCTTTTCTTTTGTTCATTGGGTGTGAACAATAGAGGCGATCTTGCTTTAGACGCTTGTTGCTCGATTCAGAGGCTGTTCGTGAAATCGTTCTTCGTGGAGAGAATTGCGAATTTTCTCAAGGTTAGTTTTTCTTATTCATCTCTTTATTTTAATAATTAGTTGCTTAGCTTGTTTGGTTAGATCCTTAAAGTTTTATATTCTTGCATAGTTAGGTTATTTAATTTTCCACAAAGTTTTAATTTAACCTAGCAAGGGTATAGGAAACCCAACAGAAGTGTCTTCCAACACAAGGATATTTGGCACTGGTGCTTGGGCTGAGGAGGAAGGAGCTCCTGAAACCCTTTGTCTTTTGTATTTTAGGAGTGTGGGGGTGGGGATGTATGTGTGATAGAAGGAGCAGATGGAATGTTTGTATCATGAGGAGTGGGTTGGGGTCCTGGGGGTGAAGCAGTGATGGATGGCTGAGCCTGCTCAGGACCCTCTCCTCTGTTTGTTGGATTGATGCCCAACATTGCAGAAGGCAATGGGACATCCACATTCAAAAAATTGGCACTAGGTTTTAAAAGTCTTTTGATTGATGGTAAAGAGTGCCTATGGGAAACATGTATCCTTTTATGTAAATTAAAATTATTGCAATATTTTGCAATTATTTCGGCCAAAAATCGTGGATACATAAAAAATTTCCCATTCTTTAGGGCATGATGCCTCAACATTCCCTGAAAAATCATATTTGAAAAATTGTACTGTTGGCCTGTTAATAGACACACTAGAGTAGTGGCAATGTTTGAGGAAAACTCAGACCAACCAGTTCTTTTGGGACTTATACATTATTGAATGATATGCACAAGATATTTCCACTTAGGGGCAAAGTGTGCTTTAAAGAAAGTAAACGAATCAGTAGGGCCCCTATACCCTATTGCAAAAAGTCCTTCATGTAAGGCAGTAAGGGATAGATCTGATATACCTGAGGCATCTTGAAGATGCAAATGTTGGTGTATGGTCTCCTCAGAAATAGTAATAGGGTTGTCATCGATTGTGGATGCAAAAGAAGTGACTCCATTGACGGTTTTAACTGTGACAGATTTCCAAAACTGCTCTATATGAGCCACATAGATGGTGGGATTGACAGTGAGGGCATGATGGATATGGAAACTTCTAAGGAAGTCCATCATGTCGTGGAATGGTTGAAAGTCAGTGTGTTTGAGAGAATAAGAGAGGCAGTTGTGCTCTTTGACAAACTCCATTAGAGATTAAAACGGTGATTTAGGGTTTGAATCGACTGTGTGTGAATCGCTCAGAGAGAGAAAGAACAGATCGTTGGAAGATATTTTTGCAACTGGTAGTTGCAATTGAACGAAACAGGGACCTTTAAAGGTTTGGACATTTCGAATATATCTAGTCTCGCGCACACACTTATAAGAAATTAAAGAATTACCCTGCACACTTTGACAGATCAAGTGAAAACAACTAACAGTTTGAGTAAAATGAACTAGCAGCTTGAGAAAAGACTCAAGCTGTTAGTTGAAAATTAAGCATATTCTTATGAAACAGTGTCTCCCCCTTAATCAAGCACATGAAATAAATATGTTCTTCATAAAATAAGAGAAAATGATGAAAACAAATTAATCCATATTAACCCCATACCAATATTTAATACTAGGAAGGTGAATCTACCTACATCAAATGGTTTTGTAAATAGATCAACTAACTGATCATCTGTATGAATTTTGGTAACTTGGATTAATTTCTTCTCATTACAATCTCTTATAAAATGAAATCTAATGTCTATGTGCTTGGTTTTGAAAAATTTCACTAGATTTTGTACAATGCTTATTGCACTTGAGTTATAAATGTAAATAGGAGTAGATAGGAAATTCATACCATAGTCTCTCAGTTGATTCTGAATCCACATCACTTGGGAACAGCAGCTGACAACTGCTACATATTCTGCTTCAGTGGATGAGGTGGAAACAGTTGTTTGCTTTTTGCACTGCCAAGAGACCAGTCTTGCTCCTAGATATTGACATCCACTAGTTGTGGATTTTCTGTCTATGTCGCAACCTCCATAGTCACTGTCAGAATAAGCTGTTAGTTCAAGAGGAGAGTCCTTAGGATACCATAAGCCCAACTGTGGTTGGCCCTTGAGATATCTAAAGATTCTCTTAACAGCAACAGATGTGAATCCTTTGGAGCACATTGAAACCTGGCACAAACACAAACAACAAACATTATATCAGGTCTAGAAGATGTGAGATACATTAGTGAACCTATCAAGGATCTATATAGGTGAATGTCCACATCCACTCCATCTTTGTCTGCATCAAGCTGCTTGTGTGTGTCCATTAGAGTACTAGCAACTTTGGTATCTTTGTAGCCAAACTTTTCCAGGATGTCATTTACATACTTTGATTGACTTATAAACAGTCCTGTGGGTTTCTGCTTGACCTGCAATCCTAGAAAGAAGGTGACTTCTCCCATTGAACTCATTTGAAACTTTTTGTGCATCAGGGTTTCAAACTCCTTGCACAGACTGTCATTTGTTGACCCAAAGATGATATCATCAACATAGATCTGAACAAGTAAAATCTCTGATTTGATGGACTTTGTGAACAATGTCTTGTCCAGAGTACCTCTCTTGAATCCATTTTGTAGAAGGTATGAGGACAGAGTGTCATACCATGCTCTTGGGGCTTGGTGGAGTCCATAGAGGGCTTTGTCTAATTTGTAGACTATGTCTGGATACTTATAGTCCTCAAATCCAGGGGGTTGACACACATAAACCTCTTCTTCGATTGTACCATACAGGAATGCAGATTTCACATCTATTTGGTACACTTTGAACCCTTTGAAGCTGGCATAAGCTAGGAACAGTCTGATGGTTTCCATCCTTGCTACTGGGGCAAAGACATCATCAAAATCTATTCCTTCTTCTTGAGTGTATCGTTGTGCTACCAATCTTGCTTTGTTCTTGATTACTACTCCTCTCTCATCCTTCTTGTTTCTGAAAACCCATCTTGTACCAATTGCTCTTTTTCCTTTAGGTAAGTCAACTAGAGTCCAGACATTCTGAATCTTGAATTGCAAAAGTTCTTCTTGCATTGCCTCAATCCAAGATGGATCTTCCAGAGCCTCAGATGCCTTCTTAGGTTCTAATTGTGACATAAAGCATGCATGTTCAAAGGCAGCTAGACTGAATTCAGGGACTGCTGATTCAGCATCAGTGGACTCCTTGTGAACCATTGTCCTTGCCTGCACAGGTGTGCGTGGGTCTCCCATTATCTGGTTGAGAGGATGATACTTGTGAACCCTGAGTGTGGGTTCTCTTTCTGTCTGAAATGAAGTTCCTAGATTTGTATCATCTCCTTCAGGACCACTTGATGATTCTGCTTCAGGAACAGCTTGACCAGAAGATGGGACTGTTTCCCTATTGGATGGAGCTGTTACCTCAGGTGTTGGGATTGGCAGTTCATAATCTAGATTTGTATCATGTTGAGCATCCAGTACCCCTGGTGGGTCACAAGATAGAAGAGGTAGTACAGTATACTCATCCCATTTATCAGAATCTTCAACAGTTTGAAACTTTGTGCCAACAGCTTGAATGTTTGTGTGACCAGCATGAGAATTTGTGTTGGTTGCTTCAACACTGTCTTCATCAGTTCCTGCAGTATACTCAACAAAGCTCAGAGAATTTGTTAGTGAATCTAAATCAAACAACCAATCAGGACCAGTGCCTTTGACATTAGCAGTGTTTTCATTAAACTCAACATTGGCACTCTCTTCAATGGTTTTAAACACACTGTTATATACTCTATAGGCTTTGCTTTGAATAGAGTAACCTACAAAGAAACCTTCTTTAGCTTTACTTTCAAACTTTCTTAAGTGAGTTTTAGTGTGAAGAATAGTGCATGAACAACCGAAAGACTTTAGAAAAGCTACTAAGGGAACTCTGTGATGGAATAACTCATATGGAGTTTTCCCTTGTGACTGAACAACTTGAACCCTATTAAGCACATAGCAAGCTGTATTGGCTGCCTCTGCCCAAAAGGTCATTGGCGGTTTGGAATCAGCTAGCATGGTTCTAGCAGCCTCTATTAAAGTTCTATTCTTCCTTTTAGCTACACCATTTTGTTGTGGTGTTATTGGTGCACTATATTGCCTTGCAATACCTTTTGGACTCACAGAAACAGTTTAGGATTTGATTTTTAAACTCAGTTCCATTGTCTGACCTGATCACCTTCACTTTCAAATTTGATTGGTTTTCTATCTTAAGAATAAAAAATTTAACTAGCTCAGCAGTTTCATCCTTAGTCCTAAGAAAGTAAACCCATGTAAATCTGTTGAAATCATCAACAATGACTAAACAGTAAGCTCTTTTATTCAAACTCAACACAGATTTTGGACCAAAGAGATCCATATGAATAAGATGAAGAGTAGATGAGATTAAATTTACTTCTTTGGCCTTATGAGAAGTTTTGTGTTGCTTGCCTTTAAGACATGCTACACAATGATCATCACATATGAACTCCTTTTGTGGTAAACCTCTTACCAAATTCTTTTTGAATAAAACATTCATAGATTTGAAGTTCATGTGACACATCCTTCTGTGCCAAAGAGCAGACTCATTAGATGATGTTTTGGATATCAAACAGCTCAAAGTATTAGATTTTGACAAAAGATCTGTGTCTAAACAGTAGACATTGTCCTTCCTTGGTGTGCTAAGTAAAACAAGATTTTCAGGGATTTTAAAATCTTTTGAAAGGACAATACACTCAGAGTCCGTGAATAGAACAATATTTTGTTTATCACAGATTCGAGACACACTTAGTAAATTATACTTGAACTGGTCAACATACAAAACATCATTGAAAATCATATTGTCTGCTTTGACAGTACCCTTACCTGTAACCTTACCTCCCTTGGAATTTCCACCAAATGCAACAAATCCTCCTTCAAAGCTTTTGAAATTTGACAAGCATTCATAATTGCCTGTCATGTGCCTAGAGCATCCACTATCCATATGCCATTTTGTTCTATGTTGGGTCCTATGGGTGCCCTGCACAAATAAAAGCTTAGTTAGTAGTGGAGTAAACCCAAACCAAGTTGGTTTTGGGTTGTCCTTGTGCATTGACATAACTAAACACTGTCTGTGTCTTTTTAAACTTAGTGAGATCCATTGGTGGATTTTGTGAAGAGTATTTAGTTATGACATGAGGTATCAAGGTGTTCTTTCCAACCTTTTTATTAACAGTCTCAGATGATCCATTACCAGTTCCAGTTTTAGACTTAGCAGTTTGAACTGGGTTTTTAGTGCTAACAGCTTCGGAATTTGTACTACCAGTTCCAACTTTAGACTTAACAGTCTCAACACTTGCATCAGCAGTTTGATCTTTGTTTTTGCCTTTAACACACCATACCTTTTTAATGTTTGCTTTGGATTTTGCTAAAACTTGATTTTGGTATGTAGGTTGTCTTTTGTTGACTTTTAAGTACCTGTGGTCAACTATCTTCTTTGGAACTGGTGTAGCAGGTGGTTTGGCCTTTAAATTTTTTGAGTTTTGAACAATTGCCTGTTTGTGAACCACAGTCTGTTTTGCAACAGATGGTTTATATAAACAATTTTTTGCCAAATGGTTTTTCCTGCCACAATGGAAACATCTTTTGACTGTTTTGATTGGAGAACCAGTTTTGTTAGATTATAAATGGTTCTTGTTCCTTTGATTTCCCCTTACCTGCTGTTGTGTGGGAAACTTTTGGACACCATGCTTTTCGCATGTGCATATTGGAACAGTCTTACCCCTTTTATTAGTTTTTGAGGAAGATGCAATGTTACAGTTAGAAGGTACAGAAACATGTGGAGCATTATTTCATACACTCATCTTCACTTTTCCTTTCTCACTAGGATTTTTGATGAAACTGGGAGTAGGGGTTTCTATAGGTGCACTCATTGTTTTGAGTTCTCTCTGAACTTCTTTACACTCACGGCCTTCATTTGGAATCTGTTCTTCTTTAGATTCAGGACTGTTTTCAAGGATAGGATCTACGGTCGTCATTGTCTCATCTAATGGTTCATTTACAAGCCTATCAACAACTTCACTCATGGGATGAATGTATTTGTTGTTGTATGGGGGTGGAGTGGCTCTGTATCCTATACCTTCTTTGGGATTGAGCTAAGATTTTACCCGATCTTTAAATTGAACCTCCATTAGGTGTTCTAGCTTTTGATTTGCCAGCTTGAAGCTTCCTAAATCTATATTGACAGATTCTATTTTCTTGTTAGCTTCTAACACCTTCTGTTCATCCTCATCTATTTTCTTATTTAGGGTCTCTATTTTCTTATTCAGTTCCTTTTTTTCCCACTCATGATATGTTCTATCATGTCCCATCTGAATCTCATTATCTTTACAGTCATTGATCTGTTTTTCAAGATCTTTTATAGCCTGCATGTACTCATATCTCCTTTCTTCCATCTTAGCTAGAGTTTTGCACATGCTCTCATTATGATCTCTGTACTTTTTAACCGTATTTTTGCATGTTTGAGAGCAGAGTTTAGCATTTACCTCAGATGGTAGTTCAGTGGAAGTGGTTTCTGCCATAAGAGCTTGATTTTGAAACTCCTCTTCTGCCTGATCAGTCCAGTCAAACACATTGTCTTCTTGAGAGACAAGTGCTTGTGATGATGAAGCTTGATTAGTTTGCTGGGGTCTTTGTGGCTGTTGACCTTGGGATCTCCATTCTTTGGCAAAGTGTCCAAGTTTGTGGCATTTAAAACATTCAACTTTTGATTTATCAAATGCTGGTTTGCCTTCTGGTCTGACTTGAAAGTTTGGTCTGCCAGTTTTTTTCAGAAATCTTTTGACCCTCATAGTCAACATAGCATGCTGCCATTTCAAGTCCATCTCTTCTAGATCATCTGGATGGATAAATCTTCAGCATTTAAAGCAAACAGTCCATCACTTGCAACAAAAGCTTCATAATGAACTTCAGTAGAGTTACCATCAGCACCTGAAAAGGAATCACAACAGTTTGATTTATCAGTTAAGGCTGATGACAGCAGAGCAGTGTTATGATTGTAAGAAAAGGATTTCTTTTTATTTTCAATCTCAGTTTCAAACACTCTCAGGCTGTTATAAAGATCATCCAACTCTATTTCATCAAGAGTATCTTTTGTTCTCCATTGGGCAGCATAGACTGTCCACTCTTCACCAAGTGATCTAAGGAATTTTCTGTTTACTTCATCTTGATCCAAGCTGACTTTGGCACTCTCCAATTCACCTATCAACTTATTAAACCTGTCAAAAATCTGAGTAAGGTTTTCATTCTTGCCACCAGAAAAGTTTTGATACTGCTGTTTTAAAAGATCTTTTTGATTCCTTTTGGTGCTAGCATTGCCAGCAAATCATTTCTCTAAAGCAATCCAAAGAGAATGAGCAGTATAGAAATTTCTAAACTGATGTTGATAAGCATTAGGAATGGCTATCTGTAAGAGAGTAAGACCTTTCACTTCATTCATTCTAGCCTTTCTTTCAAGTTCAGTCTTTGGAGGTGTTTTTATGGGCTTCCCCTCAGCATCTAGTTCAGGATCAACTACAGGAGGTATTCAACAGCTTCCCATATGGCATAATCAATAAATTGAATGTGCTATTGAATCCTGAGTTTCCACATCTCGAACTCAGTGGGTTTGAGCATAGACACTTTGAGTCCTTGCCCAGATCCACTACTGCTATTTTCAAATTCCATTGCAAAAAAAAAATAAAAAATTTAAAAGAAAGCTTCTGACTTTGAAAACAAAGAAAAACCTGTGGCTTTGATACCACTTGTCAGGATCAAAATCACTACCTAAGATTAACTGGTTAGATTAAATCAGAGTGTAAACCAATAACCTTGTACTGAATCAAAGTCCAATTAAGAAGTTTGCGGAATAACACTTAATTGTTTTAAGAAAAACTTTCAAAACAAATAACACATAAATATAATTAAAAAACAAATATTTTATATTACCAAACTCACTGATTACAATTACCTCTAATCTGTTTGATTAGACGAAGAACACAAACTGTTCTTAGGGTTTTACAACCTTAGAGGCTTGAGAAACTTAATCAGAAAGCAATTACAATTGAATCAAAAACTTGTACGTGCAGACTTACAATAGAAAACATATTTTATCTATATATAAAGCCTTCTGATTTGTTTCCTTGAGGAACTCTGATTTCTCTGTTAGTAGATATGCTTGAATCTTCAAATATAAATCTCTTCCTGAATATCAGCACTTTCTGTTTGTTAAACTGTTGAGCAGCTTGAACTATTTCTGTAGAGCAGCTTGAATCTTGAGCAGCTTCAACTTTTAAACTGGCAGCTTGAACTTTTGAACTAGCAGCTCGAACTTACTCAACTAACAGCTTGAACTTTGTAATTACATAGAAAATCTACTAACAGTCTGAGAAATCTAACTAACAGCTTGACATACTTAGAATATTTCCCAACACAGAAAAAGTCCTGGCCCAAGAGGAGGAGAAGAGAAATAAAAAAGAAAATAGACAAATTCCTTATATTCCTACCACTGTTCTTCAACTCAAAATCAAAGTTTTAGAAGAGGAATTAAGGACAGCTTATGAGAAAGCTTCTGCAAGTCAAGAAGCTCTTCTCACAAGCGAGGAAAAGTTAGAAAAACAATTTTTTGAACAAAGTATAGAATTAACTCTTTACAAAGAACGGTTTAACATTGTTTCAGAATAGTTAAGCTCTTGCACAAAAGATTCAAAAATCTCTCCTCCTGTTAGTGTCCTAAATACATCACTAGACAAAGGTAAAATCAAAAATGAAGTCCCTTTAAACATTTCCAAAGGTGAGTGTTCAAAATCTTCAAAATCTGAGGTTTCCAAGAAGACTAAGAGTAAGTCGAAGTCCTCTCTCTAAATCCAAGCTTTTCGAACGTACCGACTCTTCTCGTTTTGTACCTACATATTATATAAGAAGGGTTCCAAAAATGACTATGCAGGCTTTTCCAGTTTCTTTGTGAAGAAGGCTGTCATGCCATCTGTGTTTGTTTCTAATGATAAGGGAATGTAATTTCTGAAAACAATGAATGTACTGTAACAAATTCGAAATCATGTTTGAAATATTCATTCTCAAAAATGTTATGTATGTCCTACTCGGTTTAGACGCCAAGTACCCGAAATGAATAAATGTGTGCCATATCCGGAAAAGCGAGTTCGTAAAAAGAAAATTAAAAACAGTGCATCATTGGCCTCATCAAAAACTGAAACATGCATTTTGCCTAAAGGATACACCAAAGGCAAATACAAAACAGATTTTAAAAATTCCCAAACCAAAGGTAACTTCACCGCCTAAGGTTTCAAAGCCAATTAGCCCCACATACAAATGGATACCAAAAGGTTTTGCATCTGGACCACACACAACTGCAATATGGGTTCCTAAAACTATAAATATGATATCTGTATTTGGAACTCCTAACAAGAATGGACCCATCCTAAAATGGGTACCCAAAGTCGTGTAATTTAATGCAGATGGTTCTTGGTTACTTCAGATCAAGATCCGCACCTCAAAGAAATGGCTTCTAGTTTATTCAGACCAGGACCGTCCTCCCGTGAAACGGTTTATGTGAATCTTCGTACAAAAAACCGACGTGTTTGGCTCCTATGCACACAATTCAGGACCCATTCATAACCCAACATGTTTTTGGAAAAATTCGGTTCAGAACACGGTTTGCATGTTACTTTAATAGTACCATCATGGATTTATTTCACATGCTTGATAATTTATCTAAAATGTCATAATGTTAACACAATTCATATCTCAGACAAAATCCATTTGGTATATGGATTCGGGTTGCTCCAAGCACATGACTGGGAGAAAAGAGTTACTATCCAACATGGTAGAACAATACTGCTTAACAGTTAGGTTCTTAAATGACAATCACGCTCAGATAAAAGGATACGGAGATATGATTCTGAACAATCTAGTCATCAAGGACATTGACCATGTCGAAGGATTATCTCATAATCTTTTTAGCATAAGACAACTCTGTGATAAAGGACTAGAAGTGATGTTTAGGGCAAAATGTTGCAGTGTCAAGAGCAGTGACGGAATTGAAATCCTAACTGGTTCTCGGAACTCAAATCTTTTCACCATCGATGTAGCCAAGCTAATGGTAAAGGATAGCATCTGCGTATTGACTAAAAACTCCTCAAAGGACTCATGGTTATGGCATCAGAGACTATCTCATTTGAACTTCGATAACATGAACAAACTGGATTCAAAACATCTGGTTAAGGGTCTCCTAGAACTCCGATATGAAAAAGATCATCTGTGTGGAGCATGTAAGAAAGGAAAAATGAAGAGATCTTCTCACAAACCAAAACCCGAACCATCAACTAAGAGAGTTTTGGAGCTGCTGCATATGTATTTATGCGGTCCTATGCGAACTCAAAGCGTTAATTGAGGCGGTATGTGTTGGTTATCATTGATGACTATTCACGATATACCTGGGTTAAGTTCTTGCGATCTAAGGATCAGACAGCTCAAGAAATCATCGATGTCATCAAGAGTGTTGAGAACCAATAGCAGCTATCAGTACAATCACTCAGATCTGACAATGGCACATAATTTAAGAACTCGGTAGTAGAGAGTTTCCAACGATCCAAAGGCATCCATCATCAATTCTCCGCCGCTCGAACACCTCAACAAATTGGTATCGTTGAAAGACGAAACTGTACGCTTGTGGAGGCTGCTCGCACCATGTTAAACTACTCAAAGAGACCACCGTTCTTATGGGTTGAAGTCGTGTCCATAGCTTTCTACACTCAAAACCGCTAAATCATTCATAAGCGCTTTAACAAAACTCCTTATCAACTCTATATAAATAAAGTTCCTTATATCAAATACTTAATGACACTTCTATTCCCAAGCCCTCTAATCCAAATCTGGACTTAAACATACATGTTGGCCCATCAATCTCTTTTGAAGAATCACCTGTGATTTCCAGGCATAAAATCCATCAGGTCTCTCAATCCCCTTTCAGTCGATTGAGAAATACCTCACCTTCAAACTTCTTGGCTAGGTGTCGTGATAATCATAATAAAAAGCCAATTGAAAGAAGAGCTTCATCTAAAATGGTGATTAGGGGTACTCCAGTTTCTACACAGCATGTTGAAGAACCAAACCCAATGTCAAGTTTGGATGACAGAATGGATAAGGAAGTTGAAAGTCTGGTGAAGTTAGGTGATGAAAATGGTTTCAAGCTTGATGGTTTTCAGGCAAATGCAAAAGGCCCTAATTGTTGAAGACAAGGAGATGAATGCAGTTAATCAATGAATTTTTTATCCTTAAATATCTGTGGAATTAGAGGAACTCTTAAAGCTGAATGGGTATGGCGGCTCCATCAAGAAAAGGAAATTCAATTTGCTGCAATTCAAGAAACACAATTAGCAAACCCAGGTAATTTCCAAACTCAATCTCTTTGGCACAATTGTATTAAAGAATATGAATTTGTTGAGGCTATTGGCAGATTTGGGGGCTAATTAAGTAAGCATTTGGGATCCTTCAGTGTTTAAAAATTTATATTCAATTAAAGGATCTAATTACCTGGTAACGGTTGGTAATCTATTGGGTCATAAGCACTTGATGTTTATTGGGAACATTTATGCTCCTAGATGTCAATCTTTAAGAAACTCTCTTTGGACAACAATTTCTGATCTTATTCATGCAAATCCTGGTGTTTGGATATTAATGGGGGATTTTAATGAGGTCAGATGTAGGGATGAAAGATATTAATTTGGGAGGCAGAAAGTATACATGGAGGTGTGAGGATGGGGTCACTTTTAGCAAATTAGACAGGTTTTTTGCTAACCATGATTTTCTTTCTATTTGGCCGGCGGCATTGGCTATGGTTCTTCCCCTAGAGCATTCTGATCATTGTCCAATCATGCTCTCATGTGAAAAGGTGAATTTCGGTCCTGCACCTTTTCGATTCTATAATTCTTGGTTGGCTCATGCGAATATGGAATCTATTGTATTGGAAACTTGGTCTTCTACTCACGCAACTGGTAAGGCAGATTTGTCCTTATGAAAAAGTTCAAAGCAGTAAAAGATGCTCTAAATAGTTGGAAAATCAAAAATCTCGATCCTCAAAGAGTGAAATTAAAAGATCTGCATCTGAAGATTGATAAACTGGATTTAATCGCTGAATCCAGATTTCTGCATCCAGTTGAAGTAGCATCTCGAAAAAATCTGAAGAAAGTAGTTTTGGATTTAGAGTTGTCCATAAATTCTGATCTGAAACAAAAATCCCGTATTCATTGGGAGGTTGATTGGGATGAAAATTCATCTTTTTTCCATGAGGTAATCAACTCCAGAAACAACAGGAATTGTATAAATGGTGTTCTTATCATGGAAACTGGGTTACTGATCCGTAAAAGATTAAGGAGGAGTTTAGGAATTACTTTGCTTCCAAGACTCTTGAACCTTGTTCTAGCAGGACTAAGTTTATTGGTTCATCTTTTAAAAAGCTTTCAAGGAATCAAAAGAGATTGTTGGAGGCTACGTTTACAAAGGAGGAAATTAAAGAGGTAGTGTGGGATTGTGGAAGTGATAAAGCTCCTGGACCTGACGGAATAAACTTCAAATTCATCAAGCACTTCTGGAATATAATGGAGAATGATTTTGTCAAGATGGTTCGAAATTTTGAATCTTATAGCACTTTTTCTGCAGGGTGTAATTCATCTTTCATTGCTCTTTTTCCTAACATTAACGATCCTTTGCGGCCAAAGGATTATAGGCCGATAAGCTTAATCGGTTGTGTATATAAGGAAATTGCAAAATTGCTATCGTCGAGACTCAAAGGGGTGATTGGGTCGGTTGTAAGTCCGGAGCAATCAGCTTATGTAGAAGGAAGGCAGATTCTTGATGGGCCACTAATTCTAAATGAAGTATGCAACTAGGCAAAAAAAAAATCAAGCATATGGCTTTCTCTTTAAAGTTGATTTTGAGAAAGCCTTTGATACATTATCGTGGCCATATATTGATTGCTTATGGAGCAAATGAATTTCGGAACCAAATGGAGACGATGGATTATGGGGTGCCTTAAATCTGGTAGATCTTCAGTGCTAATTAATGGATCTCCAACAAGTGAATTCGCATTTTCGAGAGGTCTAAGGCAAGGGGATCCTCTTTCTCCTTTTCTTTTCATTCTCGGCATGGAGGGCTTGCATATTGCTCTTATGGAAGCACAAGCAAAAGGTTTATATAATGGATTTGCTCTTCCGAATGGTGGTCCATAATTTCTCATCTTATGTATGCAGATGACGTTATGTTTATTGGCATATGGTCCATTACAAAAGCAATAAATCTCACTAGGATACTAAATTGCTTTTTCTTGGCTTCTGGCATAAAAGTTAATTTTAGTAAAAGTAAGGTATTTGGTGTTGGGGTGCAGCAACAAGAAGTCTTTGATCTTTTGGTGTTTCTTAATTGTGAAGCGTCAAAATTTCCTTTTACTGACTTGGGTCTTTCGGTGGGGGCCAATATGAACTTGGTTAGATCGTGGTCTACAGTAATTGAGAAGATTAAATCGAGGTTGTAAAGTTGGAAAGCAAAAATCTATCTTTTGGTGGTAGAGTAATATTGTGCAAATCGGTCTTGGGTAGTCTACCTTTATACCACTTTTCGTTGTACAAAGCACCGGTAAAGGTTATAGAGACATTGGAAAGCTTAAGAAGAAGTTTTATTTGGGGAGTTAATTCGATGGGAAGATCTAAGATGAATTGGGTTAGTTGGCAAAAAACAATTGCACCAAAAAGCTTGGGAGGTCTCGGTATTGGTTCTCTTAGAGCCGCAAATATTTCTTTGTTATGTAAATGGTGGTGGAGAATTAAATTGGAAAACGATGCTTTGTGCTCGAAAGTGGTTAAATTCATCTATGCTAAATTAGGGAGGTATGCTCACTAGATGGCAAACGCAAAATTTAATGGCGTATGGCTGAATATTGTCAAATCAGGTTTGTTTCTTTCATCTGTGGATGTTAACATTGATGATCTATTTTCAGAGATGTAGGTAATGGCGAGGATTCATTCTTTTGGTTGGATCGGTGGTTGGGTCCCAAACCTTTGGCTCAATTATATCCGGATCTATACTCTATTTCCCAGAGACAACGAGATTCGATTTCCCAATGGTGTCTTGCAAGAGGCAATGAAGGTATAACCTAGACCGGAAAATTTTTCTGTTCTAACTGGGTCGATTGCTGCTCAGTTTGAACAGTTAAAATCTTCTCTCCATTCTTTTGAAATTAGGAGTATTCCTGATGTTTGGAAGTGAGATGGAGACTCATCGGGTAAGTATGTGGTGAAATCCTTACGATATATTATTGAAGGAATAATTGTTCCCTCGATAAATGCAAATATATTTTGGAATAATTGGCTTCCTTCGAAGATAAATTGTTTTATTTGGAGACTGTTGTTACATCGGATTCCAACTAAACCAAAACTTTTGGCAAGGGGGGTTCCGATTAATAACGGGTTATGTCCATTATGTGGAGTTTTGTTGTAAGAGATAGATCATGTATTTTTCCTTTGTTCTTTTTCCTTGGCTCTTAGCTTGGTGTGGGATCTTGGTTGCCACTCATACTTCTATTGAGTTATTTATGAACTCAATTATTGCATGCGGAAAGTCTAAGGAAAAGAGAAAATGTCTTCAAGCCGCGGTGGGTGGTACATTTTGGGGAATTTGGAAAGCAAGGAATAAGGTTGTGTTCAATGGGGCTTGATTTAACCCATTTTCGGTGACGGATGAAGTGAAAACTAATCTCTTCACTTGGATGAAGTTTAGAGCTAAGAGGTCTTCTCTTAATTGGAATAATTGGTGTTGTAATCCTTTGTTGCTCTTTCTTTGTAAGCTTATTATTTGGTTTCGTAAAGTAGTACATTTATGTTCTAGCTTCTCGCTAAATGTTAGTAATAAAATCTTTGGGGGTGTGCGGGTAGGGTGATGGCCATGCCGAAGCTCTTTCCCGTTATCCTTTTTGCCGTTAAAAAAAATCTATTTCTACCCCCATATAATTATTATGTAATTATTATATACTTTTTACCCCATCATGATTAGGTTTACACCCCATTATTTGTCAATTTCTACCCCATGTAACTATTATGTAATTATCATATAACTTTCTAATCCATAATTATTACATAATGATATATACTTTCTACCACATAACTTTCTACACATCTTTTTTGTTTTCTAATTTTTATACTTATTTTATTTTACATAGTTTTTTTGTTACATATTTTTAAATGTATAATCCTCATGTTTTTTGTCTTCTATTTTATTATATCTATTATATATAATTAACATTTATATAAATTTTAATTAAAAGTTTTATATTTATATTATGTACATAATCAAAAGAACAAATAGATAACTGCGAAAAATCAAATAGATTCTTACTTAAACATTTAACTCGAAAAACGGTTTTACAGAACTACGACGTCCAAATCACATGATCAAATAATTCGAAACGCGACATATATATAGTTAGCCATACATATGCAGATGGGCTTTTGTGTGCCATCCAATATGCTGTGACGTGAGGCATTGGGTAATCTCCTTGTAAAAACACCGACACAAAATAGTTGCCATGTATATTTGCCACTGTAATGGCTCGGTGCTGTTGATCCTTTTGAGGGCCTCTCCAAAGAGGAAAACAAGTAAAATATTGTGCATGGCTTAAAGAATGAACAATCACACCAAACTTGTTGGCAATTAGATAACCCGTCAAAGGCATAACCATCCAATGTTGTGGAGGAGCGTCTGATTCTGAAAAATGCAATGACTCATGTACCTCATTAAACCCATCAGTACAAACATTGTAGTATGTGTACCATTCACTATATAAAGTAAATTACACAAATGATCCTTGTACTTTATTTTATATTACGATTAACTTATTTAAATAACTTTATTAAAATACAAGTTTGTAATATGAAATTTATTACATTTTGATCCTCAAAAGTTGCTTTCATTATTTTTTTTCGATCAGTTATTGATATCCAAACAGTTCTTCAATCTTTTTCTAATTTTAAATATTGGTTATTGATATCCAAAAAGTTCTCCATTATTTTTCTAATTTTTTCATTCGAAAAATTTAAAACAAAGTATTTTTTCTTTTTATCGTTCAAAAAATTATATCCAAAAAGATAATTTAATGATTTCATAAATTACATAATACTCATTCATAAAAATAAATTTGTACAAATTATCACTCCAACGGTACATGCACATGACATTCAGTATTATGAACTTGTTTATAGGCAAGTAAACGATCTTTATACAAATCTTCTCATCCACTTTTTTTTTGCAATTTATGGAACACAAGTTATACCCATAAACATTGGATGACCTTCCTGCAGATCAATTTTTATGAAATGATTTCCATTCACACGTGCGATTGTGATGCATTCATTTTCAGATGGTGTGGTTGACCAAATAGCAAAATACGTCTTGCTGTCTTCATTTGTTAAACAATAAATAATGCACTCATAGTTATTAGCGATCAAAATTCTAGAATTAGGCATAAACAACCAATGATGACTTAGTGCAAATCCGGAACCTTTCCAATTTAAGGATTTTTCACTCTTTCGTAGGCGATGATGGTTTTGTAATGCTTCTTATTTTTACGTAACTCCACCAATAATTCACCGCGAACTGTTGGCCATTCATTTTGTTGTCGACCTATAGCAACTACTATTAATTGAAAACCAAAATTTCCATCACCTTCAACATCTTTTATGCTGATGACATGGTTGAAAAAATGATGGAATTTCATTCATGAGTTGATGGTTGTATCATATTGGTTCCTATATAAAATTGAAGATAAAAATTCTTAATATCAACCATCCAATAAAATGGATACATAATAATCAATATCATACATTATACATGGATTGTTGGTGGATGAGAATAATACTCATCTTGTTTTGTAAGATCATGATGATCATATCCATATTGCCATGAACTTTCCAATCATAAGGTTTATCATATAAAACAAAGTGAATCTGATAGATGATGAAAAACATAAAAATAATTATTTAATACATGTATTGGCTGATAATTTATTAAGTTTTGCATAAACGGATCTTGTCCAAAAAAGACGTTCACCATTGATTACGATTCTTGATATACGTTGTCTTGGTACGCTGGTAAGTGATCCAAAGCAGATGGTATTCGACCATTCAAGTCAAAAACAACTGGCCTGTAGAAGCGGTAGGACTGTCACACCCCGCTAAAGCGGAAACACGAGATATAAAAGTGATGTGATCATAGCATAAGATATAAAAGCATACCATTCATAAAAATAGTTCAAAATATTCATTCCATACATCCAAAATTAGGTTTGATAAGTTTACAACCATAACCAACAACATTGTTTTGAAATACATAATTGAAATGGAAATTAATAAACACATCAATTCCATGCACAAATGCTTCAACGTGTCTACTTACGGATGATTTCCTGAAAAGCATGTACAAAAACGGGGTCAACTATCAAAATAGTTGGTGAGTTAGGTTTTATATGTAGCAATCATTTACAAATAAAAAGTTGCTAAAAATTGATAAATGATGTTCAACGGTTGTATATTGTTGCACATGGTGACGTAGTATACAATGTATATGAAATGAGCCACTACTCAATCCTAAAAAAAATGTTGACTTGAATGCCACATGTGTAATCACATAACTGTTTTTATGATAAATATGCACTCACTAGGACCTCAAGAGTGGGTAGTCAACCAAATATCGATAACCATAAATACCATCCAGCTCAACGAATTGAGTTAAATGAGTAGTGTATGTTGTGTGGACTTACATAATGTATAATTTGTTAACTCATAACAAGACTACAATTGTATATGTGCCAAAGTGCCAAAAATAAGTGAACAATGTATGAATTCATACGTATTAAGAAAATGTAACACAATCGTATAATTGTAATTCAAATGCATGCTTTTCCCCCAAAAACGGTAAATAATATAAAAAGGGGATGTAAATACTCACGTCGCTTGAAGTGAATGAGTGACGGTAGCAAGGCTTGAATCCTACACACGTCTAATGTCCGCCTATAACACATGATAGGGATTCTATGTATGTTTATGTTTTTAAACCTTAACCCATAGTTTAAACTTAGTTTCTTTTATGTTTTCATACAATGGTATGTTTGTTCATAAATCTGTTATGTGCATAGAATTTTTGTTTATAGTTTTTGTTTTTATTATGCATGGAGTTAAAACAGATAAAATGAATGGAACAAAGTAGAATAAATAATTTATTTTTGTAAAGTATTTCAAAATAAGACAAAGTTCATGATTGCAAAGTGAAAGTGGAAAAAACACAATCTGTCCAGATTTGATGACCTCACTTTGCAAAAACTTTTCGTATCTTTAAAGGTCTGATCAGGTCAGAATATTTTTTAATATTAAACTTCAATGTTCTAGAAACATTTCATATCTTTGATAAATAATCTACACACATCAAGATTCAAGAAGGTTTCTGAAAAAAAAGTAGGTGAAAGATGATAAAAATTCAAGATAACATAAGAAGATAAGAAGGAGATTGCAACTAGTGTTCATGCAAGTTGCATGAACACTTGTTCTTACCTAGACCTTCAACTTTTGTAATTTTTGGGAGGAAGATGATGGATGAATTTCAGCAGATTCTGAGAGGAAAATGGGGGTTTTCTTGTGAGAGAAACTAGAGAGAGAAGTAGTGGATGGTAAAGTGATGAAAGTGTGAGAGTTAGTGGGTTTTTAAAAGAAAATTTTTCTCTTCTCCCCTTCTCTTCTCTCTTGGCCGGCGCTATGCCTTAAAATTCAGATTTTTTTTATTTTTTTATTTTATAAAGTTGTAATTATATGTATTTAAAAGTTGGTTGCTTGTTTGTGCATAAAGTGTAAAGTTTATGCTCATCTCCTTCCTAGTTTGTGACATAAGTAACTTTTTTGCATGTGTATGTTATATTTATAAAAATTTTATCTTTCAAATTTATATTTCTCCTATTTATTATTATTTATGTAAACTTTTATAAGTTTGTTGCTATTTTAGTTAAAATAGCACAATATGGATGTCATTCTTCAAATTTTTAATTATACTTGTTAGTTGTTACTTATGTTTGCTTTAATTACTAATTGAATTCAAGATTATGTATTATTGTATTTTGAATTATTATTAGTTTGTTATGTTTATCCATTAATTATACTTTCCGGCATTGTACAAAAATTATCAAAAAAATCTGCGCCGAACGCAGAAAACTAAGTAAACTATCGAGGTTTAGTAAATGTCTGCCATTTTTGGTTTAAATTGTAAGCCTATTAACTAATTGAGTATTGGAAAAGTAATTTAGTAGATACTTCAGTGTCTAACCTGAAATGTTAAATTGACAGTTGTCACAGCCTTCCCCCATTAGATGAATTTCGTCCCAAATTCAGATTATTGATTTGAGTGTTGTGACTTTGTGAATAAATGAGGATACTTTCTTTTCATAGCGTCTTCTCGTTCCCAAGTAAACTCGGGTCCTCGCTTTGCATTCCAATGAACTTTAACAATGGGGATTTTATGTCGCTTGAGTTTCTTAACTTCTTTATCAAGGAATTCTACATGTTCCTCTCGGAAGAGTAGCTTGTCATCAACTTGGACTTCATCAGTCGGGACAACCAGTGGGGTCTTCAGCTACACACTTCTTAAGATTTGATATGTGAAAGACATTACGAATAGTGCTTAACTCCGCAGGTAGCTCAAGTTTGTATGCCCTAGACCAATCCTTTTTAGAATCTTAAAAGGTCCAATATATCGAGGACTTAGTTTGCCTTTTCTTCCGAATCGAACTTGTCCTTCCATGGTGATACCTTAGGAATACATTGCACCCCAATTCAAATTCCAGGGGTTTCCTTCAGTTATCCGCGTAACTCTTCTGTCGATCCCTAGCCGCCTTAAGTCTATCTTGAATAATCGAGACTTTGTCAGTAGTTTCTTGAATGATTTCAGGTGCGGTCAGTTTTCTTTCTCCCACCTCCAACCAGCTAAGAGGTGAACGACATTTATGTCCGTACAATGCTTCATATGGGGCACATCCGATACTGGTATGGTAGCTATTATTGTGAGAGAACTCAACTAAAGGTAATTGCGCATCCTAACTACCTTTGAAGTCCATCACGCATGCCCGAAGCATAACTTCCAGCGTTTGAATTGTACGTTCACTTTGCGCATCCGTGAGCGGGTGATATGTCGTACTCAAATCTACTTGAGTACCTAATGCCTTTTGTAGAGAACACCAAAATCGTGACGTAAAACGACTGTCTCTGTCTGAAATGATGGAGATTGATACTCCATGACGGGTAACAATTTTATTAATGTATATCTGCGCGAGCTTTTTCATTTTGCAACTATCCCGAATGGGTATGAAATGTGCTGAGTTTGTCAACTGATCCACGATGACCCAAATGGAATCATGTCCTCATTGCTTCTTCTTGTGCCTCAAGGATTTTTGTCTTTAGGCTGCTTTGTACTTGCATAAAGGTTGCTAAGATACTTACCGGCCTAATCCCCTCATTTCTCCTTGACATGCCAGTCACTACATCAGCTCCTTCTTGGTGGCTTTTCAATTCGCATTCAAAGTCACTAAGAAAATCCATCCAGTTGGTTTTCCTAAAAAAATCTTGTACGATTAATCCAAGTGCCCGTACATTCGTAGGTTTCACCTTCTCCTTTCTGCTCAAGGCATCGGCTACTACGTTTGCCTTGCACAGGTGGTACCGAATTTTGCAATCATAGCCACTAAGCAACTCTACCCATCTCCTTTGCCTGATAGTGAGCATCTTTTGGTCAAGAATGTGCTGCAGACTCTTGTGATCGGTGTATATAGTGCATTTGGTGTCGTACTGATAATGTCTCCAAATTTTTAGAGCGAAAACCACTGCTCCTAACTGCAAATCGTGAGTTGTATAATTCTCCTCGTGAACTTTCAACTGTCTTGAAGCATAGGCTATAACTTTATCTTTTTGCATCAATACACATCCTAGACCTTGATGTGAAGCATCGCAATAAACTACAAAGCCGTTAGTTGCCTCTGGTAATGTCAAAATTGGAACATTGCATAACTTGTCTTTTATAAGTTGAAATGCCTCTTCTTGCGATTTTCCCCATTCAAATTTTATTTCCTTTTGGGTCAATGATGTTAGCGGTTGGGCAATTTTTGAGAAATTCTCAATAAATCGCCGGTAGTAACATGCAAACCCCAAGAATTGGGGTGCTTCCCATTTCTTGATTGCCCCAATTTTTGTCGGATCGTGATGTAACAGTGATGTGATACCAAAAACTGTCACACCCCGCTAAAGCGGAAACACAAGATGTAACAGTGATGTGATCATAGCATAAGATATAAAAACATACCACTCATAAAAATAGTCCAAACTATTCATTTCATACATCCAAAAGTAGGTTTGAAAAGTTTACAACCATAACCAACAACATTGTTTTGAAATACATAATTGAAATGTAAATTAATAAAAACATCAATTCCATGTGCACATGCTTCAACGTGTCCTACTTACGAATGATTTCCTGAAAAGCATGTACAAAAACGGGGTCAACTATTAAAATAGTTGGTGAGTTCACAGGTTTTATATGTAGCAATCATTTACAAATAAAAAGTTGCTAAAAATTGATAAATGATGTTCAACGGTTGTATATTGTAGCACATGGTGATGTAGTATACAATGTATATGAAATGAGCCATTACTCAATTCTAAATGAAATGTTGACTTGAATGCCACATGTGTATTCACATAAATGTTTGTATGATAAATATGCACTCACTAGGACCTCATGAGTGGGTAGTCAACAAAATATCGATATCCATAAGTACTATCCGGCTCAACGAATTGAGTTAAAAGAGTAGTGTATGTTGTGTGGACTTACATAATGTATAATTTGTTAACTCATAACAAGACTACAATTGTATATGTACCAAAGTGCCAAAAATAAGTGAACAATGTATGAGTGCATATGTATTAAGAAAATGTAACACAACTGTATAATTGGAAAATAAATGCATGTTTTTCCCCCAAAAACGATAAATAATATAAAAAGGGGATGTGAATACTCACGTCGCTTGAAGTGAATGAGTGACGGTAGCAAGGCTTGAATCCTACACACGTCTAATGTCCGCCTATAACACATGATAGATATCTATGTAAGCTTGTGTTTTTAAACCTTAACCCATAGTTTATATATAGTTTCTTTTATGTTTTCATACAATGTCATGTTTATTCATAAATCTATTATGTGCATATAATTTTGGTTTATAAATTTGGTTTTTATTAGGTTGTGCGGTATAATGAAGCCGCAAGGCTTCGGCGTTGCCAAATCAGCACCAAGCCGTCGGCTACACCACCCCTGGTGCCCGGCCCCGCGCAAAAAGACCCTTCCCCCTTGCCTTGAGCTCCCCGCGCGGCCCCTTTTCCCCTTTCTTTTTCTTTTTCTTGCCAACGGTCACAATTGAAAAAAAATGGTCATTTGACCGTTTACAATATTAAAAAATTTTAATATTTTCACCCTATAAATACTTCATCTCCATTCATTCATCTTCACACCTTCCACACATCTCTCTATCTCTATACACTTTCATCTCTTTCAATCTATACAATTTTCATTCTCTCTAAAATTATGGATCGAAATACCGGCAAACAACCCGCTTCTCTGTAACAACCTAGTCTGAACCGAACTTTAATTTCAGCATTTGAATTAATAATGTAATTTAATTACATTATTTGAATTGTAATTTAATTAATTAATGAAAATTATTAACTAAGTTAAGTATTTACGTTTCAAATTATTTAAATGATCAAATAAAAGAGATGTAAAATACAAAAGTGGAAGGGGTTAATTTCATATAAAGCTAAATGAAGTATATAAACTCAAATTAATGGTCATTTAACAACATTTAAGAAATTGACTCTCTCTCTCTCTCTCTCTCTACCCTACGGCTTCATCAACAAAACATCAAGAATTTCATAAACCTTGCATTAAATTGAAGAATTAAGACAATAGGGAGTTACAAGAAGTTATAAGCATCATCAAACAACAAGAATTTAAGGTAAGAATTATTTAAATTTCGAAATATTATGAGTATTGGTTCGGTTTTGTTAAAAACCGAAACCTAGGATTATAAATGTGCAATTTGATGGTTGCATGTTTAAGTTTTTAGTAGATAATCATGTGCTTAAGCTAATAAATGTTAAAGAAACAAAAATCAGTGGTTGAATCGTCCAACATAAGTACAAATCTGAGTTTTTATAAAATAGGTGTTCTTGACAAAAAAATGCTTATTTTGGATGATTTTGATCAAATAATGATGTTTTTGATAGGGAAAATTGTATAAAAACAACCCAAATATGATAACGTAACATTATATTAAGTTGCATGTTAATGAAAATGAGTTTACTAACATTTAAGTAAAAATCCGTAAGTATAAAAAGATGAACATCAAGAACAATTTCTGGAAAATTTCTAAGTATGGATCCGAATTCGGATATAGTACCCAATTCGGATGTTCCTTTTTCGGACCTATTTCGGATGAAAACACTTGTTTCGGATGAGAGTGGCCGAACTCGGATGACCCGAGTTCGGATGGTCCAATTCGGATAATGCCTACTTCGGATGGCCATTTCGGTCCGAATCCGGAGGATCCGAATCCGGACCATCCGAATTCGGATGGCCCATTTTACATATTTTTAAATAATCAATTAAATGATATAAGACCCATGATTTTATGATATATATATATATATATATATATATATATATATATATATATATATATATATATATATATCTTTCGAGAATTCAAAGAAAATGAACAAAATGTTTGATGAGTTATCAGTTATCAGAATCAGATAAAATAAAGATTTCAAAGCTAAAAGCTAATGATATGCTATGATAAATTTCTGGACAGGTTCAGATAAATTCTGAACAAAGAGTTAAAGAATTTAAAGATTGAAAGATATTGAAAGTGGGTCACTGATTTGAAAAGAAAAGCCAGAGATCAGAAAGATCAAGATTAAAGATAAATCATGGGATAACTCAGGTGGTGGATTTAAATCTGCTTGATAAAGACCACAGAATCAGTGAGTTATAGATATTCAGTTTTGCATGCTAGACTTCCGGTTGAGACATATTATTGATGATAGATTATTTGACATTCATACTTGCTCAGCTGGATTGTGACCTGTGCACATCATGGTTCAGTGATGCCCTGTGGATCATGATACCTATTTGACTTATCATTTCGCATGACATTGTACTTACAGTTCATTTCAGATATTGTTATAAAATTTCTGCTATCATGACTTTGATTACTATGTTTTCCTTGTTCATCGCATCCTTGACATATTGATTCAGCTTAGTATGATTAGTCTTGTCGGTCTATTGTTCTAGACCTAGCTATGTCACCAGTTCTATTGAACTTGGTATTGATACTACGATGTTCCACAATGAAGACCGCTGGTAGCTAGCCCAACATAAGTGGATAGCTTCCACTAAAAGCATGAGTGTGGGCTGAACATCATCCAATTCTGTGAATTCTATGTCTCAATCATGAGTGGCTGTAGCGGCAGTCCAGACATATCACACTTTGACCCATGATCCGCTTGATTAATGCATGTAATCTGAAAATCTATATTCTCACTAAGCTTTGCTTACAGATGTTGTTTACACTTTTTTTATAGAAAAAGATAAAGGAAAGTCACCTGCCGGACCTAGTTCTTAGGTCTTACAAGATAAAGATTGAAGTTTTCTATAGACCACTACTCAACAAACCCTTCGGTACTGATTGGCAGATGATAATTGCAGTGGTCTGGGTAGACTTGATTTGAATGTATGATGAAAAAATAGATTAGTCTTGTGCCCTTTATAAGTTTAATTTGAAAACTGTAATCAGCACTAAAAATTGTATTAAACTTATCCTAATGTTTGTACTTGTAATCTGAAATTCCGCAACTTAAATTACTCTATCTTAGTTATGATTGATATCGTGTTGCAAGATGTGGGACCTAGACTCGTGACGACTGCCCCGTAAGGGATGGTCTTCACAGGATGGTATCAGAGCACATAGTTTGAGTGAATCAAGTATTACGTGAGTAATACTTGGTCTCAAACTGAAGCAATACATATGTATTAATCATTTAAGTGGTTTGAACTGAGATAGGATGTACAGACTGTTAGGATGGGAAAAAGGGTACATAGATCTAAGTCTATAAATTGATAGTTAAATGATTTTAATTTTCAGTAAAGATGTCAGGATCTAGTGACATTCCCAACAACATGACTCCCCAGCAAATGTTTGAAATGGTACAACAATTATTAGCCCAACATTCAGAACAACAATACTAGAATATGCAAGAACAGCTTCAGGCTAGAGATGAGGCCGAAGCAAAAAAGACGTGCTGACAAAAAGAATAAGAGAAAAGATAAACAAATCCAGAATGATGAATCTGATTATGATAACTCTACCCCTAATGCCCAAATTGAGCAGCCGAAAGGATGTAAGTTCAAAGATTTTAAAGCAAGCGGTGCCCTTAACTTTGAGGGTACAGTCAACCCAATCCAGGCGATGGATTGGATAAGCCATACTGAAGAAATCTTCAGAATCTACATTGCTTGGAGTCAAAGAAAGTGAGTTATGCATCGGCTTTGTTCGTCGGCGCTGCCCAAGCCTGGTGGAAAACCCAGAGAAATTTTTATGGCGAGGAAGTCATCCAAACTTTAGAGTGGGATCAGTTCGTCGATATGTTTAATGCGAAATATTGTTGTGTTGACCAACAAGACAAGATGGAGGTTCAACTGATGCAGCTAACCCAAGGAACCAAGACTGTAGACGAGTACGAGCACGAATTCTCGCGGCTCTGTGGCTATTCCGCGTATCAGGTAGCTACTGAAGAAAGAAAATGAACCGATTTCGTGGAGGACTTAACCCAAGATATCGACACCCAATGAGCGTAATAAAGTATAAATCTTATCTGGAAATGGTTGAAGCGACAAGGCAGATTGAGAGGGGATATTTAGAGTACGGTGATCAACTCTATGCTCCATCAATGAATCCGACATGTCCTTCTCCTCCAAAGAAGCAGAGATTCGACAGATTCTTCAAGACAAACAAATCTCAGTCTCAGCAACCTCAACAATCCCAACAATGCAGCTCACCTCAGAAAGCTCAAGCCTATTCTCTAACGAATGAACCACGATTCTGCAAAAGATGCAGAAAATCGCATATGGGATTGTGTAATCCGGACGACGTCACGTGCTATGTATGTAGTAGGATCGACCATAGTAGAGAAGAGTGCCCCCAGCGAGGTCTTGGTTGTGCTAAATGCGGAAAGCGTGGACACTTCATGTATCAGTGTCATAGTGGACACTGAGGTCAATCGCAATCATCAGCTGGAGGTTCTACAATGGAAAGTTCAGCCGCAACTCCAACTGCAAGGACCCGCGCATTCCAAATAACGGCGGAGGAAGTGAAAGAAACCCTTGATGTGGTTACCGGTACGTTCTTACTAAATTGAATACCTGCGCATGTGTTATTCGATTCCGGTGCAAGTCGTTCATACATTTCGACTACTTTTGCGCAAAGATTTTCTAAGTTTCCTTCGAAGCTTCCTTTTATACTCGATAGTGAGACGGCCAGTAACAATTATGTTATGGCTGATTCCGTATACCGTAACTGCACATTACTTGTCAATCACGTTGTGTTCAACCTCGATCTTATCCCAATTCCATTAAAAGAGTTCGACGTCATCATTGGCATGGACTGGCTAACGAATAAAGAAGCTACGATTGTCTGTAACCGTCGAATCATTCGAATCAAGACTTCAGACGGTCGAATGTTAGAAATCAAAGGCGGCAAACGTAAAGGTGCTCATTGTTTCATATCTGTTGAGAAAGCGCGTAAATATCTTTCTAAAGGTCACGAATCCTACTTGTGTTATGTCTCGTCTGAAACTGTCTATGAAGACAGAAAGAAATCTGTATCTGATATTGTTATCATCTGTGAGTTCCCTGACGTATTCCCTGATGATATATTCGGAGTGCCACCGGAACGACAAGTTGAATTCGGCATTGACTTATTTCCTGGTGCGGCTCCCATCGCTAAAGCTCCCTACCGACTTATGTCTGCAGAAATGCAGGAAATGTCAAAGCAATTGCAAGATCTGTTAAAAAAGGGATTTATCCGACCTAGTTCATCTCCATGGGGTGCACCTGTCTTGTTTGTTAAGAAGAAAGACGGAACTCTCCGTATACAAAGTCACAATCAAGAATAAGTATCCTCTGCCCAGAATCGGTGATCTATTTGATCAGCTACAAGGAGCAAGTTATTTCTCCAAAATCGATCTTCGTTCTGGGTATCATCAACTGAAAGTTAAAGATGAGGATATTCCGAAGACAGTCTTCCAAACGAGATATGGTCATTACGAATTTCTCGTGATGCCATTTGGTTTAACGAATCCACCAGCGGTGTTCATGGATCTCATGAATCGCGTGTGCAGGCCAATGCTGGATAAGTCAGTTATCGTGTTCATAGACGATATCCTGATTTACTCCAAAACGGAGGCTGATCATATTGTTCATTTGCGTCAACTGCTAGAGTTATTGAGGAAGGAAAGACTCTATGCAAAATTCTCTAAGTGCGAATTCTGGCTCAGACAGGTATAACCTTACATTGTCTTGAGTTATTTCTTAAAGCGTTCTTTGTTTCAAACAAAACTTGAAATTCTACTTTGATTTCTTTATAGATCCAATTCCTTGGCCATGTAGTATCTGGCGAAGGTATTTCAGTCGATCCTTCCAAAGTCGAGGTCGTTCAAAAATGGCAAATGTCTCGCAATGCCTCCGAAATCAGAAGTTTCCTTGGATTGGCCGGTTACTATCGGCGATTCATTAAGGACTTCTCGAAGATGGCTATGCCTCTCACGATGCTAACACGAAAGAATACACCTTTCATATGGGCGGATAAACAGCAAGAGGCATTTGAAACTTTGAAATAGAAACTCATTCAAGCCCCAATCCTAGCCTTACCAGTGGGCAATGATGACTTCGTTGTTTATAGCGATGGATCTGGTACTGGCTTAGGTTGTGTCCTCATGCAAAAGGGAAAAGTTATTGCCTATGCTTCAAGGCAATTGAAAGACTACGAGAAAAGTGCACCAACTCATGATCTTGAGTTGGCTGCCGTTACCTTTGCATTGAAAATCTGGCGGCACTATCTTTATGGGACTAAGTGTCAGTTGTACACCGACCATAAAAGTCTCAAGCATTTATTTACTCAAAAGGATCTGAACATGAAACAGCGTCGGTCCTTGGAGCTTATCAAGGACTGTGATTGCGAGATCCTATATCATCCCTGCAAAGCCAATGTGGTCGCGGATGCTTTGAGTAGAAAAGTCTACCCAGAAAAGTGTTGTTATGCCCTAACTCCCGTTGTGTTTTCTTCCAATCTTATCGAGAACATCAGATCTGCCCAAGCTGAAGCATTGAAAGAAGAAAATATCTGTTCTGAAAATCTCAAAGGGCAACTTCAATTTCTATCTATGAATCATTTGGCACTTCAATGTCTCAAAGGAAACCGAATCTGGATTCCTAAATATGGTTCAATCCGCAACACTCTTCTATCAGAAGCTCATCAGTCCAAGTTATCTATTCATCCTGGCAGCTCAAAGATGTACTTCGATCTGAAAGCTGATTATTGGTGGCCAGGAATGAAGAAAGACATCGGTCAGTTTGTTGAAAGCTGCAGAGTCTGTCAGATGGTTAAGGCAGAACACCAGAAACCTTCTGGGGATATGCAACCACTACCAGTTCCTGAGTGGAAGTGGGAGCATATAACCATGGACTTCGTCACGAAATTGCCTAAAACCAAGAGACAGCACCACTCCATCTGGGTAGTCGTGGATCGATTAACAAAGTCAGCTCCCTTCATACCGATGAAAGAGACATACTCCCTTGATAGATTGGCACAGATGTACATCACTGAAGTCATCTCTCGTCATGGTGTGCCGAAATCTATCGTCTCTGATCGTGATAGTCGTTTCACTTCGAGATTTTGGAAAGCGTTGCAAGAAGGGATGGGTACTCGAATCTCTATGAGTACTGCTTATCACCCTAATGCAGATGGCCAAAGTGAACGTACTATCCTAACTATGGAAGATATGCTCCGTGCCTGCATTCTTGATCTGGGTGGTAACTGGGATGACCACCTGCCTTTGGTCGAATTCTCATATAACAACAGTTATCATTCCACGATCAAGATGGCTCCTTTTGAAGCGTTATACGGACGAAAGTGCAGAACTCCTACCTGTTGGCGTGAAACAGGAGAATCGCCTATAGTAGGTCCTGCCCTTCTACAGTTGACTCATGAGAAGACACAACTTGTCAGAAGGAACATTCTTGAAGCTCAAAGCAGGCAGAAGTCATATTATGACAATCGGCACAGATCGACTAGTTTTGCAGTTAACGATTGGGTGATGATGAAAGTATCCCCAATGAAGAATGTGGTAAGATTCATAAAGAGAAATAAGCTAGCTCCGAGATTCATCGGTCCGTTCAAGATCGTTGAAAAGATAGGGAATCAATCCTATCGTCTTGAATTGCCAACAGACATAGCGGGAATACATCCTGTATTCCATGTTAGTCATCTACAAAAGAGTCTAGCAGATGAAAGAGAAGTGCAGATACCACACGTTAATCTGCAAATTGATGAAAAGCATTGAGTGGTTGAAGAGCCAGAATGTATTCTGGACTAGAAGACCAAAATGCTTCGAAATAAAGAGATACAGATGGTGCTCGTCCAGTAGAAACACCACAAGGGTTCGCATCAGTCTTGGGAATCTAAAAATGTCATGAAAGCTACCTATCCAAGTCTGTTCGAACATAGCTAACTTCGAGGACGAAGTTTGTGCGTGGTGGAACCCATTCTGTAACAACCTAGTCTGAACCGAACTTTAATTTCAGCATTTGAATTAATAATGTAATTTAATTAATTATTGAAAATTATTAACTAAGTTAAATATTTATGTTTCAAATTATTTAAATTATCAAATAAAAGAGATGTAAAATACAAAAGTGGAAGGGGTTAATTTCATATAAAGCTAAAATGAAGTATATAAACTCAAATTAATGGTCATTTAACAACATTTAAGAAATTGACTCTCTCTCTCTCTCTCTCTCTCTCTTTCTCTCTCTCTCTATCTCTCTCTCTCTACCTTCTCTCTACCCTACGGCTTCATCAACAAAACGTCAAGAATTTCATAAATCTTGCATTAAATTGAAGAATTAAGACAACAGAGAGTTACAAGAAGTTATAAGCATCATCAAACAACAAGAATTTAAGGTAAGAATTATTTAAATTTCGAAATATTATGAGTATTGGTTCGGTTTTGTTAAAAACCGAAACCTAGGATTATAAATGTGCAATTTGATGGTTGCATGTTTAAGTTTTTAGTAGATAATCATGTGCTTAAGCTAATAAATGTTAAAGAAACAAAAATCAGTGGTTGAATCGTCCAACATAAGTACAAATGTGAGTTTTTATAAAATAGGTGTTCTTGACAAAAAAAAATGCTTATTTTGGATGATTTTGATCAAATAATGATGTTTTTGATAGGGAAAATTGTATAAAAACAACCCAAATATTATAACATAACATTATATTAAGTTGCATGTTAATGAAAATGAGTTTACTGAAATTTAAGTAAAAATCCGTAAGTATAAAGAGATGAACATCAAGAACAATTTCTGGAAAATTTCTAAGTATGGATCCGAATTCGGATATAGTACCCAATTCGGATGTTCCTTTTTCGGACCTATTTCGGATGAAAACACTTGTTTCGGATGTGAGTGGTCCGAACTTGGATGACCCGAGTTCGGATGGTCCAATTTGGATGATGCCTACTTCGGATGGCCATTTCGGTCCGAATCCGGATGGTCCGAATTTGGATGACCCATTTTACATATTTTTAAATAATCAATTAAATGATATAAGACCCATGATTTACGAGATATATATATATATATATATATATATATATATATATATATATATATATATATATATATATATATATATATATATATATACACATATATATATATATATACATATGTATATATATACATATGTATATATATATATATAAATATATATATATATATACATATGTATATATATATACATATGTATATATACATATGTATATATATATATATACATACATATGTTTGAGAAAATGAACAAAACGTTTGATGAGTTATCTTTTGAGAACAAAAAGTTTACAGAATCCATGTGGATCATGATAGCTATTTGACTTATAATTTCACATAACATTGTACTTACAGTTCATTTCAGATATTGTTATAAAATTTATGCTATCATGACTTTGATTACTATGCTTTCCTTGTTGATCGCATCCTTGACATATTGATTCAGCTTAGTATGATTAGCCTTGTCGGTCTATTGTTCTAGACCTAGCTATGTCACCAGTTCTATTGAACTTGGTATTGATACTCCGATGTTCCCCCATGAAGACCGCTGGTAGCTAGCCCAGCATAAGTGGATAGCTTCCACTGAAAGCGTGAGCGTGGGCTGAACATCATCCAATTCTATGAATTCTATGTCTCAATCATGAGTGGGTGTAGCGGCAGTCCAGACATGTCACGCTTTGACCCATGATCCGCTTGATTAATGCATGTAATCTGAATATCTATATTCTCACTAAGCTTTGCTTACAGATGTTGTTTACACTTTTTTTACAGGAAAAGATAAGGAAAGTCACATGCCGGACCTAGTTCTTAGGTCTTACAAGATCAAGATTGAAGTTTTCTATAGACCACTACTCAACAAACCCTTCGGTACTGATTGGCAGATGATAATTGTGGTGGTCTGGGTAGATTTGATTTGAATGTATGATGATATGAAATAGATTAGTCTTGTGCCCTTTATAATTTTAATCTGAAAACTGTAATCAGCACTAAAAATTGTATTAAACTTATCCTAATGTTTGTACTTGTAATCTGATATTCCGCAACTTAAATTACTCTATCTTAGTTATGATTGATATCGTGTTGCATGATGTGGGACCTAGACTTGTGACGACTGCCCCGTAAGGGGTGGTCTTCACATTCTCGAACAAACCCTCCATTCCGCCCACCGCAAAATTATCCATCGATTTTAACAGAATATTCCGCACCATTTGTACCATACTTTTCACCATATCATTCACCATCTCCCTTTCCACATTATCAATCATCATCACCCATTCCACATTATTTTCAACACTTTTACCAAAAAAATCCACCTATTCTACAAAATCCACCCATTCCTCACAACCCCCAATTTCATCACTAGAATTTAACTAGGGGTTCGAACCATTTGTTGCTTATCGGGATCAAGCATCCAACGACGAGGACGAACTAGAAGTCATGCCCGAAACTCAACCCGACTTCGAGACGATTCCCATATACACCGCGGGGGCGTCAAGCGGATCTACAAAAAAGGGTCCAATGAAACCAAAAATGTGGACCTCGCACGAAGAAAAGGCATTGGCAGAAGCTTGGATTGATGTTTCCGAGGATCCAACTACCGGAAACAATAACAAATGTTCAAATTTTATGGGACGAATCCTTGAAAATTTTGATAGCCGAATTGGTGGAAGTAACCGCACCATCCACCAACTAAATTCAAAGTGGAAAGACATGAACCGCAATTGCACAAAATTTGGCGGCATGTTTAATAACAACATGATGAATCGGTGAATCGGCGAAAGCGACTTCGACGTTTTCACCACAACCCAAGAACAGTACAAGACACTCAATAAAAATAAGTCGTTTCCACACCAATCGGCTTGGGAAGTACTTCGACATCATCCAAAGTGGAACCCCGTTCCCCAAATGGATGATTTTGTTCAGCCATAACATAAGCAGTCTAAAACTTCCGATTTCAACACGATCAGAACACCGTCTTCGGATGCGGGATTTTTAGGTGTTCACGATGAAGAAGATGACGAGGGCGAAGCGGATATTCAGGAGCTTGAAAGACCACGCCGCAAGGGGAAAAACCGGCATCAACATCAGGCGACCCAGAGATGCACATACAATTCGAAAGGATTTTAACTTCTCACGTCGAGGATGTTGAAGATAAGAAACATCACTAAAAATGACTTGAAGAAATAAAACAAAAAAAATGGAGTACGAAAAGGAAATGATAGAAAAAAATATCAAGCGTACGTAAAAGCACTGATGAACAACAACAACGAGAAAAAAAATCAAGCGTACATAACTTCACTGAATGAACAACAACGTGAACTAGACATAGAGTTTTTCATTCGGCCACACGACCATTTGCAAGGTACCGCTTTGCAAGTCGAATTACAACGCAAAGAAAGCATTGCAGAGCGTCGGGGATGGCAAATATAGTTTCGTAATTTTTTAATTTTTAGTTTTTAGTTTCGTAATTTTTTTAGTTTTGTAATTTTTGTAATTTTTTGTTTCGTAAGTTTTTAATTTTTACTTTTTAGTTTCGTAATTTTATTAATTAAGTTTTTAAATATCTATGAAATTAATTATTTTAGTTTTAAATGTTTTGTTAAATAAAATGAATTTATTTAAAAAAAAAAAATAAGAAAGATGGAAAAGTTTAGAAAGATGAGTATTTCCAAGTTAGAAAGGTGGGGAAATGTGGAGAGAGAAAAGTTGATGTGACGCTGAGGTGTACAGAAACATGGGTATAACCTTCTCTCTTATGCGTGGAGTAAGATTAGATAAAATGAATGGATTAAAGTAGAATAAATGATTTATTTTGGTAAAGTATTTCAACATAAGACAAAGTTCATGATTGCAAAATGAAAGTGGACAAAACACAATATGTCCAGATTTGATGACCTCACTTTGCAAGAACTTTTCGTATGTTTAAAGGTCTGATCAGGCTAGAATATAATTTTATGTTAAACTTCAATGTTCTAGGAAGATGTTGACATATTGTACATGATTTTTGGAGATGTTTAAGACTACTTTAAAAATTATACAAAAACAAACGTCAAGAAGGTTGAGCAGATTGCACACCTTTCTTGGATGGACTGCTTGGAGGGTCAAAACTCAATGGAATTGAGTGAAACCACATGCATTTGAAAGCTAACTCATAATACTAAATTCCACAAATGAATCGAGTTATTTGGAGCATTATTTTGAGAGTTATGGTATTTACAAGTCACGTGAACATTCTGCCAGATTTTTACTTTATGCATACTTAACTTTAAAAATACGTTTGCATACCCCAAACTCACTGGATTTTCTTGAAACTAGTTGTGTTGAAAAGATAACTTATTAAATTAAATTCCAGAAAAAGAATCAGGTCATTTGGTGCTATAATGAGTGAGATATGACTACTTGAAGTGGTGAGTGGAAAGCTGTCAGAAACATCTTGGAGACAGCATGCATTTTCTTGAAAGATCAAACACTTGCATGTATATAAATCCAAAATTTAGAGGTTTTGAACTCATTTTTCTGCATAAAAATGGTGTGAGGTATCTTCGTAATACATTCATCCCATATAAGACTCATAGAGTGTGGGATTTTTAGTATTTGAACCTTGCTTCACCATGCTTGTGCATTTTTGAGTTCATTAAACCTTCTTATTGTTCTTGACATAGGTTTGATCTTGAATTTTATTCATTTGTAGACATATTTCATATATTTGATGAATAATCTGCAAACATCAAGATTCAAGAAGGTTTCTGAAAGAAAAGTAGGTGAAAGATGATAAAAATTCAAGATAACATAAGAAGACAAGAAGGACATTGCAACTAGTGTTCATGCAAGTTGCATGAACACTTGTTCTTACCTAGAACTTCAACTTTTGTAATTTTTGGGAGGAAGATGATGGATGAATTTCAGCAGAATTTTGAGAGGAAAATGGGAATTTTCTTGTGAGAGAAACTAGAGAGAGAAGTAGTGGATGGTAAAGTGATGAAAGTGTGAGAGTTAGTGGGTTTTATAGAAGATCTTTCTCTTCTCCCTTGGCTGGCCCTATGACTTAAAATTCAGATTTTTTTATTTTTTTTCTTTTATAAAGTTGGAATTATATGTATTTAAGAGTTGGTTGCTTGTTTGTGCATAAAGTGTAAAGTTTTGCATGTGTATGTTATATTTATAAAATTTCTATCTTTCAAATTTATATTTAACTTATTTATTATTATTTATGTAAACTTTTATAAGTTTGTTGCTATTTTAGTTAAAATAGCACAATATGGATGCCATTCATCAAAGTTTTAATTATACTTGTTAGTTGTTACTTATGTTTGCTTTAATTACTAATTGAATTCAAGATTATGTGTTATCATATTTTGAATTATTATCAGCTTGTTATGTTTATCCATTAATTATACTTTTCGGCATTGTACGAAAATTATCAGAAAAATCTGCGCCGAATGCAGAAAACTAAGTAAACTATCGAGGTTTAGTAAATGTCTGCAATATTTGGTTTAATTTGTAAGCCTAAATAACTAATTGAGTATTCAAAAAGTAATTTAGTAGATACATTGGTGTCTAACCTGCAATGTTAAATTCGCAATTGTCACAGTCTCCCCCGTTAGATGAATTTCGTCCCGAATTCAGATTATTGATTTGAGTGTTGTGACTTTTGGAATAAATGAGGATTACTTTTCATAGCGTCTTCTCGTTCCCAAGTAACCTTGGGTCCTCTCTTTGCATTCCAACGAACTTTAACAATGGGAATTTTATGTCGTCTGAGTTTCTTAACTTCTTTATCAAGGATTTCTATAGGTTCCTCTCGGAAGAGTAGCTTGTCATCAACTTGGACTTCATCAGTCGGGACACTCAGTGGGTCTTCAGCTACACACTTCTTAATATTTGATACGTGAAAGACATTATGAATAGCACTTAACTCCGCAGGTAGCTCGAGTTTGTATGCCACTGGACCAATCCTTTTTAGAATCTTAAAAGGTCCAATATATCGAGGACTTAGTTTGTCTTTTTTTCTTTCGAATCGAACTTGTCCTTTCAATGGTGATGGCTTTAGGAATACATTGCTCCCCACTTCAAATTCCAAAGGTTTCCTTCGGTTATCCGCGTAACTCTTATGTCGATCCCTAACCTCCTTAAGTCTATCCCAAATAATTGAGATCTTGTCAGTAGTTTCTTGAATGATTTCAGGTGCGGTCAGTTGTCTTTCTCCCACCTCCAACCAGCTAAGAGGTGAACGACATTTACTTCCGTACAACGCTTCATATGGGGCATATCCGATGTTGGTATGGTAGCTATTATTGTAAGAGAACTCAATTAAAGGTAAGTGTGAATCCCAACTACCTTTGAAATCCATCACGCATGCCCGAAGCATATCTTCCAGCGTTTGAATTGTACATTCACTTTGCCCTTTCCGTGTGCGGGTGATATGCCGTACTCAAATCTACTTGAGTACCTAATGCCTTTTGCAGAGAATGCCAAAATCGTGACATAAAATGACTATCTCTGACCGAAATGATGGAGATTGGTACTCCATGACGGGTAACAATTTTGTTAATGTATATCTGCGTGAGATTTTCCATCTTGTAGCTATCCCGATGGGTATGAACTGTTTTTGTCAACCGATCCGCGATGACCCAAATGGAATCATGTCCTCATTGCTTCTTCTTGTGCCTTAAGGATTTTTGTCTTTAGGCTGGTCTGTACTTGCATAATTGTTGCTAGGATACATACCAGCCTAATCCCCTCATTTCTCCTTGACATTCCAGTCACTACATCAGCTCCTTCTTGGTGGCTTTTCACTTCGCATTCAAAGTCACTAAGAAAATCCATCCATTTGGTTTTCCTAACAAAATCTTGTACGATTAATCCAAGTGCTCGTACCTTCGTAGGTTTCACCTTCTCCTTTCTGCTCAAGACATCGGCTACTACATTAGTCTTGCCCGTGTGGTACCGAATTTCGCAATCGTAGTCACTAAGCAACTCTACCCATCTTCTTTGCCTCGTGTTGTGCATATTTTGGTCAAGAATGTGCTGCAGACTCTTGTGATCGGTGTATATAGTGCATTTGGTGCTGTACAGATAATGTCTCCAGATTTTTAGAGCGAAAACCACTGCTCCTAACTCCAAATCGTGAGTTGTGTAATTTTTCTCTGAACTTTCAACTGTCTTGAAGCATAGGCTATAACATTATCTTTTTGCATCAATACACATCCTAAACCTTGATGTGAAGCATCGCAATAATCTACAAAGCCGTTAGTTCCCTCTGGTAATGCCAAAATTGGAGCATTGCATAACTTGTCTTTTAAAAGTTGAAATGCCTCTTCTTGTGATTTTCCTCATTCAAATTTTCTTTCCTTATGCGTCAATGATGTTAACGGTTGGGCAATTTTTGAGAAATTCTCAATAAATCGCTGGTAGTAACCTGCCAACCCCAAGAATTGGCGAAACTCTGTTGGTGTCCTTGGTGCTTCCTTTTTCTTGATTGCCTCAATCTTTGCCGAATCGACATGGATTCCTTCTTTCGTAAAAAAACTAATTGTACGCATTATAATTAATTGAAAAAAATATCATTGCGGAATATAAAAAATATATGTATAATAAATTGACAAAAATACCTCAGGTGCGGTAAACTCTGTAGTGGTGGTATCGATAACATAGTCTTTGGACTTCAACATCTTGAAAGATTTAAACACCAAATCAATTGAAATTGTACAAATGAATTAAAAAGCAAACGAATAGATGAAAGCAAACGAATGTGAAACACCCTCACAACTAAATAGGATGTTTCACACACATTTAACAATAATTCATATTTTAATACTTCGTGGAATTAACGTCAAATTTAAATTTTCATATTTCAGAGTCGTCAAAGTGAATCATCCCACTTTGTTACCCATAAACTAATCCAAACAGCATATATTAATCCTAGACTTCCCAAGACTTGCAAAATGATTATTTGATAATCGCAATAGACAACAACATAAACTAATCCAAACATTAACTTCTAGGCATCCAGCAACACTTTTTGTTATTATTAGTTATCAAAATGTTGTAGCAGTTTTTCAATTGCAAAACCAAACACCCCTTAAAAAAGTGGTTGTTTTTTGCGTTTTAATAAAATAATAAGAATTTATTTTTTATCCAAAAATAATTTTGGTAATTTAGTGAATATATAATATGTAAACGAACAATGCTTACAAAAATATTTTAAATCATTGTATTGTTATATTATTTTTCAAAAAAAATTTGGGGCAGTGGCCTTCTGGTATGAGAGAAGCCAATTGAACTGACTGTATGTGTGTTTGTGTTTAGACGGTTGGAAAGGAGAAAATGAGAGAGTATTTAACAAAAAAAAAATTCGTCGGCTCTACATATAGTATTTTAATATTTATTTCATTTATACATTTATGTTATTTTTCTGTAATAACTATTAATACGTTTTATTTTATAACAATCTAAATATATCATTACGATCATATGATTTTTATCTACAATTCAATATAAAATCTTTAACGATCTGAGATATATTTAAAATGACGTATTTTTCAATCTTAAAAATTAATATTATTGTATTATTGTATTGAAAGTTCAGGGACCGAATTCTATGTTTGATACAAACCACAGGAACCATTTTTAAAATTAACTCAAAAAAATTGATTTGAAAAAATGAGGGGGTGTGTCATTTGTAAGCAGGACCCACAACATAAAAAAAAACAAAAAAAATTAAAGATGATGTGGCATAGAAGGGCGTGCCATAAGCATTTATGGGTCCCACATTAACAAAACAAAAAAATAAAGATGATATGACAACAGGGGTGTGTGATAATTATATGTAGGTCTCATAATTCTTAATAATAAAAACAAATGCAATTTCTTTATACACCATACCCTGATTACTTATACACCATACCTTACAATTTTGACATATAAATATTCCTCTTTTTCATAACCAAAATTAATTTTGTCATGTATCTATAAAATTAAGTAAAGCAGTCAAATATAAATAATTAAAGCAGTCAAATTCAAATATCAATGTGAGAAATTGAATACAATATAAATGACAATTTCTTTAATTAAAGCAGTCAAATAGATCCTTAATGTGAGAACTCTTAAAGTAATTTCTTCAGTCAAATAGATCATTTCATGTGAGGATTAACTCATGTAGTACATGTGTTTGCTTTACTAACAATTAATTATTTGTTATTAATTTTATAAAATTCATAAACTATTCATGAACAGTTACATAATTTAAATAATTTTTCATAAATGATCATAAATGAAAAGTGGTTCACTTTCACTTTTAATACTTACTCATTTAAAACCAATATTATTAAAATTTTATTATAAATTAAAAGTGGTTAACTTTCAATTCTAATGATTGTACCTTTTTTTTTCCAACCAAACGTGCAAGGAATAAAGATGGACAGTATTTCAAATTGTTAAAGAGAGCAAGTATATATTATCTTATTACTGTTATTTAATTAATTGATCGTTTTATCTTTTTTTATATGCATTTTTCTTAATTATTAAGGATTTTAAAACTCGTGAAGAACTGATGACATAGGTAGAAGTATAACACGATCACAAGGTTTTGTTATTTTTACTAAAAGGTCAAGGGCAAGACTTACAGGATACACCTCTTCAGTGGTACATGGTTGTGATCGTGGTGGAGTACTAATAAGTAGTTATGCAGAAACAAAAAATAATAATTGCCCGTTTGAATTGAAAGGAGAGTATGTAAAGGTGCAAGACGTTTGGACATTAAGGGTTGTTTGTGATGAACAAAATCATAAACTATCGGAATATTTATAGGGTCATTCTCATGCAATGCGATTAAAACCTAATGAATCTCATTTGGTGCAACAACTAACAAGTTTGGATGTGAAACCGCGTGAGATTTTTGCCATGATAAAGGAACAAAATCCAAATAACGCGTCATCGTTGAAAATTATATACAATGCTCGTCATTGGTAACGGATGTCTAACCGAGAAGATAGAACCCCAATCCAGAATCTTATGCATACCTTACAAACGAAAGAGTATGATTTTGATTATCACTTAAACGATACTTCATATGTGGTGTTGATAGATGCTACGTATCAAACACATAAGTATAATTTTCCCTTTCTGGAGATAGTTGGTGTCACACCTACAAACAAAACATTTTGTACAACCTTCGTTTTCATGCATAATGAAAGGACTATCATTTATACGTGGTACTGAAATGTCTTAAATTGATAATTAATGAATCGATTTGTCCGCGTGTGATCGTTACCGATAGATATCTGGCGTTAATGAAGGCATGTGAAGAAGCTTTTTCACAAAGTAATCACTTACTTTGTAGATGGCATATATTTAATGGCGTAACAAAAGCATTATCGGCCACGTATCAGATCACAGAAGACTTGGGGCTACTTTCATGCAAAATGGACAGATCTAGTTCGGTCTCCAACACTCACTACATACATGCAAAATTATGCATATATACAGACAATACTGTCCAAACATCCAATTATCATTCATAACATTGAAATTATGCTAACAAATAATATTCATTATTTATTACTAATGTATTTTCATTCATCTTTTATAATGTTATAGATGTTTTTGGTTATCTTCAAAATGTTTGGCTGGAAAAGTATGCTGAAAAATTTGTGTTTGTGTAGACCGACAGACATACAAATTTTGGAAATTCAACTACAAATAGATTCGAAAGGCTAAACTAAAAAATATCTAGAGTCGGGGAGATGTGACTTGGACAAGTTCATACTTGTTATTGAAAATAATTATAATATCACAAGAGTCTGCTATTAAAGAAAGTCTTTGAATTATGCGAAATCATCCGCAAACCAAAGTTTAACATACCGCTAATTCTACTTCAACAGCTGCAAGGGGTTGTTCTATTTGATGGTATGGAAAATTTTTTACAAGAGTTGTATGACAATAAAAAAGAATATAGAAGCATTTATGGTTGTGACTACAAATGTTTGGAAGACTCTTTAAATTTCTTCGATTCAAGCTTTGCTTCAACTAGTCATTGGATCTGGATGCCTCACACCGGTTTCTTGATATCGAATATGTGCAACTGCATTGTTTATTATTTAACAAATGCATGTTGCTTGACTTTTTTCCCAATGAGATCAATCACAGTCGCATTTGTAATTAACAACCATTTTGTGAATGTTGATTTAGAAAAAGGGCACCCAATGCCACATGTTTCTGGGTTTCCAAAAAGAAAAGGGAAAAAAGTAAGTACATGGGAAGAATTGTATAGGGATATGTTACTTGCTTATAAAGAAGTCCACGGAAACTTGTTATTTTATTAATATTTTATAGAAGTAAAAAATGTTGTTATTTATTAATTATTAAATATTAATTTTTGTAATTATTAATTGAGGTAAGACAATATAATTGACCTAATCATTAAAACTAAAAAAAAAAAAAAAGTAGTGTAGGTTAGTTGACTTAAAAAGTAAATGATGTAGAGGATGGTGCATGAAGTAGCACCAGAGGAAAGGGAGTGGTGAAGCCGAATGAATCAGTCTTAGGCCACCTCAGATAAGGCCGGCGGGCACCCCACCCTCGGACCTCGATCCCGGCTAAAAGATTTCCCGCCCCGACCTTCACACACCAACGACTCGCTTCAAAATTTTTTTTGTTTTTTAGTTAAAAATGGTCATTTAACCGTGCAACAAAAATAATAAATAAATCAATATTTCACTCTATAAATACTTCATTTCCATACATTCATCTTCACACCTTCCAAACTCTCAACTTTCTCTCTTTCAATCTATACACTTTCACACATTTCATTCTCTTAAATTATGGATCGAAATACCGGCAAACAACCCGCTTCTAGTCGACAACGCGGTAATACCGATTCTCAAATAAACTTTCCATTCCGCCCACCGCAGAATTATCCACCACATTTTGCGGTACAATTCACACCATATCGACCATATTTTTCACCATATCAATAATCATCACCCATTCCACAAAACGATAATTTTCACTCATTCCACAAAACCCTCAATTTTCACCTCATTTTTTATCAATAATTTCGGCCACAATTTTCACCCATTCCACAAAACCCTCAATTTTCGGCCAACAAATTTAACGAGGGTTTCAAACTGTTAGATATTTAATTTTGATCATGTGGACTTATTTTGTAATAATTATTGTGTTAATGTTCGTCTTGTATTTATTTCCTTGTAAGTTTATTTCTAAGTAAAAGTCAAGGGGCCAAATGTGACAAAGCTCCAAAGTTAATTAAAGGAGCCTATGTATAGGCTCCTAGGGTTTGTAAATGTTACACGGTTGAAAATACAAGAAACATTCCAGCCGCCATTTGCTTTTATTCTCTCAAACATTCTTATTGTTCTTTCATCATTACACAATTATTGAGTTGACATTCTACTTGTGAGTGATAAAGAATCATTTATGTGCTGATTATTATCTGGGAATACATTATAACAATTGGTATCAAAGCTAAAAAGGTGGATTCAACTTGCAAGCTTTCGGATTCTGCTGGGTTTTATCAAGTTCATCGTGTTCTTCATTTTTCTTTCGGTTAGACCCTTTTAATCCTCATTTTTCTGCTGTTTTTATGTTCTTACTGTCCTATAATCATCCCATTATCATCTTCTACTGATTTAGAGCTTATTAGGTTCAATCTTTTCATCAAAATCATCATTAAATCGGTTGTTTTTTCAAGTTTCAAAAATATCGGTTTTAGTGGGTTTTTGCTCGGTTTTTACTGATTTTTAAGTGTTTTGGTATATTTTAAAACATCAAAAGTGTTTAAAATAGTTTCTCAATCATTTAGAAACAATTTTAGGCCTTAAATCTGCTAAAATCAAAGTCTGAACTGTTCTGAAATTTGAATATCTGTTAAATACCTGCTGTAATTCGGACCAAACTGTAGCTTTTCGGACCACATTTCGGTCCATTTCGGACCACATTTAGGTGTATTTCGGACGATCCTAGTGCCCATTTCGGACCCTGCTTCGGGTCCCATCCGAACTTCCGACCATCCGAAGTTCAGATCAGGCACTTTAATTTTCATCATTTGACTTGTGCTTTAATTTAAATTCTCATTTCGGACCATACCCATTTCGGACCACCCGAATCCGGATCATTCGAATTCGGTCCCCCCTTCCTGGAAATTTCCTAAGTCTTTGTCCAAAATATACACAGTTCACCCGAATCCGGACCATACTAATTCGGTTCCCTCATCCATCTGAAGTACCCACTGTTCATCCGAATCCGGTTCATCCGAATTCGGTTCATCCAGCTTCACTCATCCGAACTAGGTCCCTGCCCTGTCCGTACCAAGTGCTCATCCGAATTCGGTCCCTCTCCGAATTGCTATCCATCCGAATTCAGCTTAATCCGAACTCATCACCTTCATCCGAACTAGTACCATCCAGTAAACTATTCATCCGAAGTCCAGTCCATCCAATTCCAGTTTTCACCTTCAAGATCTTACTTGATTCAATCAGCACCCCCAAATCATGTCTCGAGAAGCTCTCGTATTTGGATCCGAGAACAGACCACCAGTTCTGTATCCTGACGAGTATGAACAATGGAAATCCCGGTTCCTCAAATTTGTCGTAATGCAACCCCTTGGAAACCTAATGCTTCAATCCATCTCTGAGCGCCCCGTTATCTACTATCGGGAAATCGTGGCTAGACCCGATGCTGACCCCCCTGTTCTCTCATCTAAGGTTGAAAGAGAACCAGCTAATGACGCCGAGCGTGACAGACAGCATGCCGATAAGAGGGCTGAGTATCTGATCTATCAAGCCCTCCCCACTGATATTTTGGTCGGAGTAGACAGCAAAATGTCTGCTAAAGAAATGTGGGACGAGCTAGAAGTGCAAATGCTTGGGGCAGATTTGGATGACCGCGCTAAAATAGAGGAAGCTAAGGCTAAGTTTACAGAATTCCGAGCCAAAGACGGGGAATCTCTGCAGGCTACGTTCACAAGGTTCTGTGCAGTCCTAAAGGAGTTAAACAATCTGCACATAAAAAAGGACAAGGATGACATAAACGTCCAGTTCTTTTCAGCCTTAGCCCCGGAGTGGTAGATTGCTTGCGGGCCAGACGACGGGTCTTGAATATTCCTGAGGTATCGATCAATGTCGTCTTCAAAGAGCTGAAAAAGTATCAACGGGATGTGGATCACAAGAAACAGATGGCAAATCAACTAGCATCCTTACTGCTATCTGCTAACACCGACATCAAACCTAATGATTCTCTAGCCTTGATCTCTAACACGAATATTCCCACTGCATCCTTTGCACAAGGTTCATCATCGTCACAGTACAGGTATGCTTCTCCTCCGCGTGAGGTAATTGATGAGGAAGAAGCAGTTATTCAAGAACAAATAGCCTGGTGGACAAATCGTCTCCAACAACGACGTTTTTCCAACAAGACTAACAATCAACTCCGCTATGACACCGGTCCGCGGAGGTACTCAGATGACAGAAGGGATGAACGTCGCGATGATTATCACCGGGATGACTATCGCTGGGATGATAGGATGACAGGAGGTGCGACGACAGACGCGACTATCGAGATGATCGCCGTCATGAAAGGCGAGACGATAGGCGTGAGGAGCACAGGGATGACCAAAGAGATTATGATTGGCGAGACGACCGTCGTGATGACCGTAGGGATGAACGCAGGGACGACAGAAGAGAGAATGATCGTGGGGAAAAGAAGAAACGACGACAGCCGAGGACATCGCCGCGCCGACAAGAGCCGGCAGAAAGGAGAGATGAAAGGCCGAGAGCCGATGAACAAAAAGTCGCCGAAGAGCGTCTCTGTTACAAATGTGGGAAACCTGGCCACTTTGCTCGGGAATGCGGCAACAAGTTTGACAGAGACGTCGCCTACTATGAGCGAAAGTTGGAAGCCGCTAAGAAAATAACCGATGCCATGGCTCTCGTCGCCCAGGAAGACTACTAGGATGCTAAACATACCGACGACGAGGATGATAAGGGAAATAATTGTTATATGGTTGATCGTCTGGGGTTGGAACACTGTGCCATCTCCACTGCTTCAAGTTCAGACAATGCTGATGAGGGGGAGACAATGACAAATCCACCAGCATGTCTGATGGCTAAATCCGACGATCCCGAATGCTCATCATCCGGTTCAGAGACACAAGAGGTATATTCCTGTTACATTCAAGAGCATGTAAATAATTTATCTGTAACTACTGAATGTACATTGCACACACATATACTTGATCTAGAAACTAGGTTAAATGCTGAAACTGAAAAGTGTGTGCAAGCTGAACATCTAGCTTAAACTTTAAAAGAGTCGTCTGATTTATATCAATCAAAGTGGTTAACTAATCACAATGTCTTAAAACAGATGCTAATCGAAGAAGTAGATGTTCAGGACAGGAATAAATACCTTGAATCTTGCATGGATGGGTTATCTAATGAAAAACTCTCGTTAAAAGAAGAAATATCTGTACTTTCAAAACAATTAGAGACACTAAGTATGGAAAATATAGATAGTTTGGAAAAATATAAAATGATTGAAGAAGAAAGAATAAGTTTGTACTCACGAATAAAGAACCTTGACGATGCATTTTTAAAAAGGGGTCAAACTGAACAAACTATTCACTTGAATCAGCCCAAAGAAACTAGGTTTTACCATTCTAAACAAAGAATCGGTTTTAAAAATCCTAAATATTTGGAAAAGGCCCAAAAAGTCTTACCTTTATTTTATGACATGAACTATATGGGAGCTGGACTTAAATCTTTCTTTTTTGAGTCATCAAAAGAATTTTAAACCAAGAGAATGAGAAACGTGTTGAAAATAAAGAAAAAAAAATTTCTTTTCAATATGAAGAACTTAACGAGAGTTATCCATCTAGAGTACCCACTTTAGAGGAAGACTCCTTGTCAACTTATTCAGAAGCTGAATTGAAAACAGAACCTGTAAAACCAATTCCTCGACTTTATATTCCTACAAAAGTTCTTCAACATCAAATTACTGTTTTAGAAAAGGAATTGAAGTCGTCTCAAAAGAAAGCACTTGATCTTCAAGAAGCTCTTCTTAAGAGCGAAGAAATATTGGTAAATCAAACTTTTCAACAATCTGTGGAATTAACTGTCTACGGAGAAAATTTTGACATGGTTTCTCAAACGTTGAAAGATTTTTCAAAATAACAAACAGTTTCTCATTCCACCAAAATCCCATGTGTGTCATCCAACAAAGGTAAGACTAAAGCTGAAACTTCTTCTATCATTTATAAAGGTTAGTGCTCAAAACCGTTTAAAAATGAGGTTTCTAAAAAGACTCAGATCCAATCCAAGTCTTTTAAGAAACCTACTCACCAACAAAAAGAAAATTCTGTAAAGTCTAAATCTTCCATGCATACTGACTCTAATCGTTTTGTTCCTACATATTATGTAAGAAGAGTTCCTAAAACCACCATGCTAGATTTTTCAAGTTTTTTTATGAAGAAGGCTATAATGCCAAGTGAATTTGTTTCTAGAGATAGGATGTCTGTAATCTCTGAAAACAATGTGTGTAACAATGTAACAAATTCGTCTGCTTGTTTAAAGTACTCTTTAAGTAATTGTTTAATTTATGTCCAACTCGTTATAGACGACAGGTTCCTGAAATGAATGCTTATGTGCCATATCCTTATAAAAGAATTCGGAAAAAGAAAGTAAAAAATGTCGCATCATCAGCCACAAATAAAAATGAGACTTGTCCTTTGTCGAGGCCCAAAACCAAAGCAAAAGTCAAAAAGGTCTCAAAAAGTCAAAAACCGAAGGCAATTTCATCGCCTAAGGTTCCAAAGCCCAATAAATCCAACCTTAAATGGATTCCAAAGGTCTATGCATCCGGACCACACATAAATGCTAAATGGGTTCCTAATACTGCACACGTGCTATATACATCTAGAACTTCTAACAAAAAGGGACCCATATTAAGATGGGTACCCAAAGTTGTGTGATCTCTATGCAGATGGTTCTTAGTTACTTCTGATCAAGACTCGTTCTTCAATGAAATGGCTTCTAGTTACCATAGCTATGACCCGTTCTTCTGCTTGTCGGTTGTGCTTAAACCGACACGTTTGGCTTCTGTGCACACAGCTCAGGACCCGGTCTTAACTCATCATGTTTTCTGAACATCTCGGTTCAGAACACGGTTTGATTGTAAATTAAAGATGGTTGTGTTTGAATGCATATAGTTTTTCATTGTATGAATTTATTTGCTTTTCAGGCTAAATCCATCTGGTATATGGATTCGGGTTGCTCCAAGCATATGACAGGGAGAAGAGAATTACTGTCCAACGTAGTTGAACAATATTGCGGGACGGTAAAATTTGGGAACAACCATCAGGCTCATATTAAAGGATACGGGGACTTAGTTCTAAATAATCTACTCATCAAGGATGTTTATTATGTTGAGGGATTATCACATAATCTATTTAGCATAGGACAGCTCTGTGATAAAGGACTAGAAGTAACGTTTAGGGCTAAGAACTGCAGTGTAAGGAGTATGGATGGAAAAGAAATCTTATCTGGTTCCCGTAACTCTAACCTTTACACCATAGACGTAGCCAAGCTCATAGTAAAGGATAGCATTTGCCTCTTCAAAAGACTCTTGGTTGTGGCATCGAAGGCTATCTCACTTGAACTTTGACAATATCAACAAGTCGGCTGCAAAACAACTGGTCAAAGGTCTCCCTGAATTGCGTTATGAAAAAGACCATCTTTGTGGAGCTTGTGAGAAAGGAAAGATGAAACGATCATCTCACAAACCAAAACCCGAACCATCAACGAAAAGAGTACTGGAGTTACTTCACATGGATTTATGCGGACCGATGCGGACCCAAAGCATAAACGGGAAGCGATATGTGCTGGTTATCGTCGATGACTACTCACGATATACCTGGGTAAGGTTCTTGCGATCCAAGGATGAGACAGCTCAAGAAATCATATATTTTTATAAAGAGTGTCGAGACCCAACAGCAGCTGTCAGTTCAATCAATCAGATCTGATAACGGCACGGAGTTCAAGAATTCGGTAGTTGAGGGCTTCCTTCGATCCAAAGGTATTCAGCATCAATATTCTGCTGCTAGAACACCACAACAAAATGGAGTCATTGAAAGGCGTAACCGTACCCTTGTGGAAGCCGCTCGTACAATGCTAACCTACTCAAAGCTACCTCCATTCTTGTGGGGCCGAAGCTGTATCAACAGCTTGCTATACACAGAATCGCTCCATTATCCATAAGCGCTTCAATAAAACTCCTTATCAACTCTTTTTGAATAAAGTGCCTTTTATCAAGTACTTACGTGTATTTGGTTGCAGGTGCTATGTGCTGAACGATAAAGACAACCTCGGGAAATTTAACGAAAAAGCAGATGAAGCGATCTTCATTGGATACTCATCCAACTCGAAGGCTTATCGCGCATTCAATACCCGAACCAGGACAGTCAATGAAGTGTGCATGTCACATTTGATGAGTTGGCTGAACTGGCACCCGAAGTTGATCATACAGTACCTCGCATTATACAAATGCCTGGAGACTCTTCTACTCATCCTACTTCTTTTTCTTCTTTTGATTTAGTTAATTTGTTTGATCCCTTTTACGTAGAATTTTTCGGTCCTAACACTAATGTGTCTAATGTTGTCAATAGTGTAGGTAATCAATCCAATTCAACTGCACCTCAAAGTTTATCCTCTCCATCTTCATCCACATCATACCCTCATCCATCAACATCATCCACTGATACATCCGTAGTTGAATCAACTCCTGTAATACCCTCACATATAATGCCAAATATCCTTCCTTTATCTGAACTCTCGGAACTCGAACCGGAACCAGTGGTACCACCACTTGAAACCATTGACCATTAATCTTCATCCATCCCCACTTAACCACTGAGATTCCATCCCGAGCACCACTTCCACACGAGACCAAATGGACCCGAAGTCACCCAACCGATCAGATCATTGGTACGCGGCACACAAGGATAGATTATGATGAGACCTTCGCTCCAGTTGCACGGATCGAAGCAATCAGAATCTTCTTGGCGTACGCGGCACACAAGGACTTCAAAGTGTACCAGATGGACATCAAGACAGCCTTTCTCAACGGTGAACTTAACGAAGAGGTGTACGTTGAACAACCACAAGGCTTTGTTGACGCACATAAACCTGACCATGTTTATGTGCTAAACAAAGCCCTCTATGGTTTAAAACAAGCACCTCGGCATGGTATGATAGTCTTTCTAATTTTCATATCTCTGCCGCTTTCAGCAAAGGTGTGGTGGACACAACTTTGTTCACGAAAAAGGAAGGCCCACACATAATGCTAGTACAGATATATGTCGACGACATTATATTTGGATCTACTGACAGTAATTTCTGTAAGGATTTTTCAGCTCTAATGGAGTCCAGGTTCGAGATGAGTATGATGGGGGAAATGAATTTTTTCCTCGGATTACAAGTCAAACAACTTGAGAATGGGATTTTCGTGAACCAGTCGAAATATATTCTTGACATTCTCAAGAAGTATAAGTTAGACTCTTGCACTAGTATCGCAACTCCCATGGCCTCCAACTGTAAGTTAGACACCGATCCTTCTGGGAAAAGTGTCGATAATACAACTTAGAGAGGGATGATAGGATCCTTACTGTATCTGACTGCTAGTAGGCCTGATATAATGTTTTCAACATGTCTTTGTGCTCGCTTTCAGGCCGACCCGAAATAATCACACCTAACTGCGGTAAAACGCATTTTTCGTTGTCTTAAGGGTACACCCGATCTTGGTCTATGGTATCCAAAGGGAACTGGTTTTGATCTTACCGCTTTTTCAGATGCTGATTTTGCAGGTTGTAGAGTTGACAGAAAAAGAACGTCAGGAGGAATACAGTTCTTGGGAGATAGACCGGTGAGTTGGTCCTCCAAAAAGCAGAATTGTGTTTCAACATCCACAGCTGAGGCTGAGTATGTAGCAGCTGCAAGCTGTTGCTCTCAAGTGCTGTGGATGAGAACACTATTACGCGATTATGGAACCATTGAGTTGTATTTTGTTGGCACGGAATATCAACTTGCGGATATATTTACTAAAGCTTTAGATGAACCTCGTTTTCTATTTTTAGTATCCCATATCGGCATGTTGAATCCACCTTCCAATTAAATATCAAATATTGTCTTAAATAATTCTATTTCAATCTATCATGTTTGAAATTCCTTTATTTTAGAAAATATCTGTTATTTAAATTTAAGGATTGTGTCACAAAATTGAAACTCAATATTTCCTTATCTATGTACATTTTTAACAATTAATGATCCTGACAAATTGCTGTGTGAATTGTTCATCACTGAGTGGGATGCAAACATAATCCAGGTTTGTCTGTATCTTTAAGGCTAAAAAGGTTCACGAATTTAATCTGAAAAGGATAAAAAGAAGAGAAGCAATATTTATTTGAGGGGGAGTATAGTTAGGATGTTAATTCTTCTAATTCTTTGTTCTCTTTTACTTTTATTATTTCCATTAGTTACATTTTTTAAATTTTAGGTTGATAATTTTTAGTTTATTTTAAAATTTAAGTTAATAGGCCAGAAAATCCCAAAAAGATTTTTGTTGTTTAAATTTATCCAAAAGACAAAAATATTTTATCTCATCTTATTTTATTTTAGTTTTGTCCTAACTTAAATGCTAAAAGAAAATATCAAAAATATTTTATTTTGCAATTGCTTATTTTTGTTTCAAAGAATAATACAAAAAGATGTAATAAATTGGGCCAAATCTTTGTTTAAAATTTTTTTTGTTGTTGGTGTTTCCATTTTTTAAGGCCCAAAAGTTTTTCTATGAATGTGTGTTTGGTTGTGGGATGACTGGGATAAGGCGGCCCACTCCCTTGGGCGCGGATCTTGCTTGCACCGACCCGACCCGTCTCCCTTTAAATAAGGGTGGGTCAACGGTCAATCCTCTACTATCTTCTCCTTCAAGCCTTTTCTCCTTCTCTCCTTCCTCTCTGCCGACGCGAAACCACCGCCAAACCACCATAACCACACCTTCAAGCTTTGTAGTCCACCGTTTTCTTTCGTTTTTCTTGCTTCTTTCAACTTCGGCACTATCATGTACCCACTTTCTATCTTTATTTCCGCATTTAACTTCATATATTGTCTGTTTGATTTTCAAATTTTTAATAGTTTTTCATCTTCGGTTTTTACTAATTTTAGGTTATTTAATGTGTTTTATTTACTTAGTTGTAGTTATAAAAAATGTTCTTTATATGCTTTTAGTCTAGAATCTTTAATTTCATGCATTTTTGTCACAATCACCACTATTCACGTTGCATGTTGCATGAACTCATTAAATGAACTGCTGTAATTCGGACGTCCGAATTCGGACCAAGCCCCGAATTCGGATGTCCCCCTTAGACATAATTTCAACTTTTTCAAAAATTCAAAGACCGAATTTGGACACTGTGCATTCGAACGCGGACCACTGTTGATCCGAATTCGGTCCTTCAAAGAAAATATGAAATTTTCATTAAGTCAGTTCACAATTCACTGTTGACCCGAATTCGGACCTCATCCGAAATGCATATTCCATCCGAATTCAGTCCCTCAGGAAAATTTCAAAATGTTCATCAAAGGCTAAGTCTTTCAGTACTGTTCATCCGAAATCGGATGGGATCCGAATTCGGTACCCATCCGAATTAGGTGTTCCATCCGAAGTGTGTCCATTCATTAACATTGCATACATCAATTTCGGTCCCCATCCGAATTCGGGCCATCATCATTCTTCACATCATCCGAATTCGGACCTCACATATCAATCATCATCCGGATTTCGGTCGGATCCGAATTCGGTGGCACTGTTCATCCGAATTCGGTCCATCCGAAATCCAACACTTAGCATATTTTTCAATTTTTTCACTTTTTGCATTTTCATTATAAATCAAAAAATCCAAAAAGATTTTCATTCCGGTGCACCATTGATTAGAGTTAGGATTAGTGTTTGAGTGAAAATGTCTGTTCTAACATTGGTCTCTTAACGATTGACTTTGGACTTTATTCAGTAGAATTTTATTCTACTAATAAAGACCCGATGCTTTAAACAGATCAGTCAGTTTCTATTTCACACTTATCTAGACTTCATATCAATGTCTTATCATTTAAAGTCTTTTGTTCTAACTTTGATGCATCTTTACAGGAATGATGGAACCAGTTGTCGTTCTTACCATACCCCGTCCCCCCATTCCCAACAATAATGCCCAACTACCCGAAGTATCTATTCTTCCACCATCTGAATTCGTTGAGTTCATGCCACATAATTGGTAGCTTGACGTGTCAATCCTCACCAAAGAACCCCAAACACTAGCCTTCGACATCCTCACTCACCACCCAATCTACTACTCTCTCTCTACAGCCACCGCCGTTCCCCAAATCTACCTGCAACAATTCTGGAACCGGTTGCAGTTTGTCCCCGATTCCGAACCTCATTTCACTACCACCATCGACTGTGTCCCAGTCAAAATAACTACCGCTGTCATACGCCATATACTTCACCTACCTCCCGAAGCCTATTTGCCAACTCGCTTTCAATTTGCTCCCATTCCTTCCGTCCAAGAAACCCTCTCAGAAATACAAGCCTTGGGTTACGACGACCCTCTCACCAAGCCTTCAGACTTTAAGACCAAAAATCTTCAGTCTCATTGGAGGATTTTGTTTGACGTCCTCAACAAATGCTTCACTGCAAAGCATTCTGGCCACGACTCCGCGTCCGCCCAAGTCCTAGCCATGTTCGCTGGCTTTGCCTACGACAGACACGTGGACTATGCAGCATTCCTCTTTGAGGAATTGAAGTGAGTTCATATGGAAAGGGGCACCAAAAGAGGACGCAAATACATCCCTCTCCAACGTTTCCTACAACTGATCATCCAGTATGCCATGGACAATGATGACGACATTCATGAGCGTCCAGAGGCAGACGTCTACCCAACCGTGGCAAACCAAAAGCTAAATCTGCCAAAAGGGGCTCCTTCAGTGCCGTTAATGACTATCGCACTGTCCCTTATTCTAAGGGCAGTGCAATCAGAAAGGGTTCAGGCATATATTAAAGAGTTTTATCCGGATGAGGCTCAGTCAGAACCAACTGAGCCTAGCCAGTCCGAAGGTGAGGTTCAGTTGAGTGAGGCAGAGGGAGAAATGGCGGAGGTACAACAATCAATGGGATTAGGTGAGCGGTAGACTGTGCGCGTCAGCGAGGGAGAAGCAGGTGAGGCAGCAGAGGCGGCGGATTCTGAACGAACCGTCTCTGTTGTACGAGGGATAGAAGTCACATCTGAGGGTGACCGCAGCCCAATCAGCCGGACAACCCACTCAAAGACCATTAGTCCGATGGTGGAACTAACCCCACCACCCACTTAGCATCCTCCCAACAGGGTGCTATTTCATTCCACGGGGATATACCACATATGTCATCGCCCTCTCATTCGGAGAGTGGCGGTGTTGAACGAGGCCACACTCCGCCCCACGTGACCGACCCTCTTTTTTTCACAATTCCCTCCCCACCCATAAACACACCGCACGATACCTTTGTGGCATCCCCTAGAGCTGCCTCTGTGGCGACTCCACAAACTTCTGGATCTGCGTATCCCATAGTGGAGACAGAAATGACAGAAGGAAGTCCTGGAGTGGCTTCATCAATGCCATCCACTTCAGGCCATCTCGAAATCAATCTAGAGATGCTAACGACAGCTTTACGTGCTGCCGGAGTTGTTACTCGGGCTGACCTGTACGCCCAAAAGGAGGCTGTTGAAGAACGTCATACCGCCCTTCTCTCATTTATAAAGGGTAAGGGTGTCGCTTCTGAGGATTTGCCTCCACCAGGATCCCATTCAGTCCAAACACAGATTACAGAGCTCTCAGACAAGATGGACGCGCTTACTCGCCTGATCCTTCAAGTCCAGGAGCAACTCAACTCCAGAATGGAACGTCTTGAGTCTGCTCTCATCGAGCTACAGTGTCGTCCTCAGGCTGAGTCCAAGAAACGAATGCATGACGATCAGGCGACCCTGATCGCCATGAGGGGGAGAAGCGCCAGAAAACTCAGTCTGAGGACCCTATGTTGATTGTAGGGGGAGCAGAAGCAGAATCTATAGAGGTTCAGGGGTCAAGGGAAAAGATGCAAGAGGCTCAGGAATATCTGATGATAGAAGATGAGCCCATGTTCGAGGGTCCAGCTCCACTGGATCTTATGACAGCTTTGGTTGAGTTCGAGCCCGTACACGAGAAAGTTGAAATCATATTGGTGTCTGACTCAGACTCCGATACTGAGGACAACGAACCTTTAATCATTCCTAAGCCTGAGCCCGAATCACCTAAAAATCATCATCTTCCTCCTTTGATTTCCTAAACTCACCACCACCAGCTCCACAACAAGAAATTCTATCATCCATCCAAGCTCCCCCGTCAGTAAAAGAATCCCATCTAGTCCAAAGCCCGCCAAGATCTCCAAGTCCTCCCCTTGTCCAACAAACTCAACAACCAGGTCCTTCATGAAACAAAAAGGGTAGATTGCTTTGATGAGACCCCTTTAGGAGCCGTTGAATATAGGAGAGATGATATATATTGGGTTGACCGATTATCAAAGGGAAAAGTACAAACACTACCCCCTTAAGAAAAAGAGGAACTAAGACAAGAACGGCGGGGGGGGGGGGGGGGGGGGGGGCGCAATCTTAAAACTGTTAGAAGCTAAAACATCAGAAGTAGAAGAACCCCCCGTTCAGGGCCTCAAAGAATTCCTTCAAAAGTTTCCTCCGGAACAATTTCAGAATCCGTTCCTAAAAGAACAATTTAAAATGGTATTCCAAAAGAACCCTGGGTCGTTCAGCAGGCGCTTACTCATGGAACTGACACCAACGTCACCAAAGTTGAACAGGCCGAATACAATCAACTAATGCTCAGGGAGAAAAGATCCAAAGTCTCAAAATCAAAGATAAAGAACTCCTGACCATGACCATGTGCAGAAGAGAAAAAGTATTCTATCCTGCCTTTCAGGTAGAAAGAGAAGATGACACAGTTGAGGAGTTCTACGAGAATGATTTGGACTTCATAAGTGTGGACGAACGACGTTGAATTCTTACACAACCGATTGAAAAATCTTATTAAAGAATGTCTGTCTCACATGACTGTCGTAGGTGCCCTTGTTCGAAGTATGAACCGCCGCTCTATCATCATGTGCCTCAGAGATTTTCAAATGGCGATAGAGAGCGTGCTGGTTAAAGTTGGCCTACGAGCACCTGAACAAGACAGCTTCCTTCTCGCCCACCATCCTGCCTACAGAGTTATCTTTAGAGGATGCCCGGGTGTCATTTTTGTGAATCAGAAAGGATTCAAAAGGTTCATGCGCTTTGAGGATCTTCCCTGTTACTCCGACGGTACTCTCAGAATGGTTACAGCTGCGCTTTCTCGAAAAGTCCAAGAATATGATGCTCAACCAGATCCAGAACAAAGATGCTCACTGAAGGAAATTCGAGATACCCTCAGCGGCATTGAACTCCTGAACGAACGGCTACATATGAGACAAGTGGTTAGACGTTTTGACGATATCCTTGGACTCCACGAATCTACCGACCATTCCAGAGTTCCAGGACCTCCACGTTGATCGACAAGGGGGAGATTGTTAGATATTTAATTTCGATCATGTGGACTTATTTTGTAATAATTATTTTGTTAATATTAGTCTTGTATTTATTTCCTTGTAAGTTTATTTCTATGTAAAAGTCAAGGGGCCAAATGTGACAAAGCTCCAAAGTTAATTAAAGGAGCCTATGTATAGGCTCCTAGGGTTTGTAAATGTTACACACGGTTGAAAATACAAGAAACATTCCAGCCGCCATTTGCTTTTATTCTCTCAAACATTCTTATTGTTCTTTCATCATTACACAATTATTGAGTTGACATTCTACTTGTGAGTGACAAAGAATCATTTATGTGCTGATTATTATCTGGGAATACATTATAACACAAACTATTTTTAGGTTATCGGGAGCAAGAATCCGGCGATGATGAGGACGATGAGGAAGTGATCATAATAAGCATGCAGGACCCACAACATAAAAGAAACGAAAATTAAAGATGATGTGGCATAGGAGAGTGTGTGATAAGCATTTACGGGTCCCATATAAAAAAACAAAAAGTTAAGATGATGTGAGAGTAGGGGTGTGTGATAATTATATATGGGTCTCACATTTCTTAGAAATAATAAAAATGCAATTTCTTTATACACCATACCTTACAATTTTGACCTTAAAATTTTCCTCTTTTTCATAACAAAAACTAATTTTGTCGTATATCTATAAAATTACTTAAATGAGTTAAATATAATTATTTAAAGTAGTAAAATTCAAATATCAATGTGAGAAATTGAATACAATATAAATGACAATTTCTTTAATTAAAGCAGTCAAAAAGATCCTTCATATGAGAACTTTCAAAGTAATTTATTCAGTCAAATAGATCCTTTCATGTGAGAATTAACTCATGTAGTACATGTGTTGTTTTACTAACAATTAATTATTTGTTATTAATTTTATAAAGTTCGTAAACAATTCATGAACAGCTACATAACTTGAATAATTTTTCTTAAATGATCATAAATTAAAAGTGGTTCACTTTCACTTTTAATACTTACTTATTTAAAACCCAATATTGTTATAATTTTTATTATAAATTAAAAGTGGTTCACTTTCAATTCTAATGATTATTCCTTTTTTTTTCCCAACCAAATGTGCAAGTAATAAAGATGGATAGTATTTCAGATTTTTATAGAGGGCAAGTATATTTATTATCTTATTATTGTTATTTAATTAATTCATCGTTCTATCTTTTTTATATGCATTTTTCTTAATTCTTAAGATTTTTAAAACTCGTGAAGAACTGATGGCATGGATAGAAAATATAGCACAATCACAAGGTTTAGTTATTGTTAATAAAAGGTCAACGGCAAGACTTACAGGATACACCTCTTCAGTGATACTTGGTTGTGATCGTGGTGGAGTACCAAGAACAGTTATGCAGAAACAAAAAAAGTAATTGTTCGTTTGAATTGCAAGGAAAGTATGTATAGGTGTAAGATGTTTGGACATTAAGGGTTGTTTGTGATGAACACAATCATAAACCATCAAAATATTAGAGGGTTATTCTCTTGCAATGCGAATAAACCCTAATGAATCTCATTTGGTGCAACAACTAAAAAGCTTGGATGTGAAACCGCGTGAAATTTCTGCCATGATAAAGGAACAAAATCCAAATAACGCGTCATCGTTGAAAACTATATACAATGCTCGTCATTGGTTACGGATGTCTAACTGAGAAGGTAGAACCCTAATCCAGAATCTTATGCATATCTTACAAACAAAAGGGTAGGATTTCGATTATCGCTTAAACGATACTTCAAGCCAATTAGAAGACTTATTTTTCATTCATCCGACGTTCCTGATGATATGGCAAGCATTTTTATCTGTAGTGTTGATAGATGCTACATATAAAACAAATCAGTATAATTTTCCCTTTCTAGAGATAGTTGGTGTCACACCTACAAACAAAACATTTTGATATAGCCTTCGTTTTCATGCATAATGAAAGGACTATCTGTTATACATGGCCACTAAAATGTCTTAAATTGACAATTAATGAATCGATTTGCCCCCCGTGTGATCGATACTATAGAGATTAGGCGTTAATGAAGGCATGTGAAGAAGTTTCTCCACAAAGTAATCACTTACTTTGTAGATGGCATATATTCAATGACATAACAAAGCATTGTCGGTCGCGTATCAGATCACAAAAGACTTGGGGCTGCTTTCATGCAAAATGGACAGATCTAATTCAGTCTCCAACACGCACTGTATACATGCAAAATCATGCAGATCTACGGACAATATTGTCCAAACATCCAGGTATCATTCATAACATTGAAATTATGCTAACAAATGATATTCATTAATTATTACTAATGTGTTTTCCTTCATCTTTTATAATGTTTTAGATGTTTTTGGTTATCTTCAAATTGTTTGGCTGGAAAAGTATGCTGAAATATTCGTGTCTGTGTGGACCGATAGACATACGAATGGGTGAAAATTGTGGGTTTTGTAGAATGGGTGATGATAATTGATATGGTGAAAAATATGGTCAATATGGTGTGGTAATTTGTTCCGCAAAATTTGGTAGATAATTTTGCGGTGGGCGAAATGGAGAGTTTGTTCGAGAACCGGTATTACTGTGTTGTCGACTAGAATCTATAATCTAAGAAAATGAAATGTGTGAAAGTGTATAGATTGAAAGTTGAGAGTTTGGAAGGTGTGAAGATGAATGTATGGAAGTGACGTATTTATAGAGTGAAAATATTTTTGATTTTTTTTTAAATTTTAACGGTCATAAAACAAAAAAAATGGCATAAGGTCGTTCGTTGTGAAGGAGCTAGGGAGGGGAGCTTTTTCGTTGGGGCCGAGGGGGCGAGGTGGTGTGCCCGCCGACCTTATCCCATGTGGCAGGGGCCGAAGCCCATCGGCTTCCCCATTCCCTTCTCTTTAAAAAAGGATGATTTTAAAGGGACACCCCTAATAACATATGTCTATAAAACTAGCGTAAAAAAATTAGGCATAATTTTTCTTCTTTTGATTCCACATTTTTCAATACAGTCAAAATATTGAAAATTACAATTATAATAAATGAAATCACAATTAACTAAAACAATGAACTCATATAAGTCAAAATTAATCAAAATTAAATCCATATAAACAATAAACCTGTATAAATCAGATACCCAAACAAGTTCGGGCAGCATCTGGTGGAGATAGAGACGAGCACTCTTTTCTGTTCTGGCAAGTGAACCAATGAGGGTCAACTATATTCCCACACGGGTATTACTATTCCGGTAATTGAACCCATAATTATTCACTCTTTTTTTCTTGGTATTACTATTCCGACGAGAGTGAGAGTGCGTGATGTAACATCCGGAAAAAATTTATCAAACAAATATCAGGTAATTCTTACAACATATTGAACTGTATATAATGATAATAATTATAATTATTATAAGGGAAATGACATCATATAGCTCTGAACTTTCGACTTTGTACACATTTATGTAGTGAACTTTTTTTTGTGCACATTTGGTAGTCAAAGTTTTAAAATTGTTCCAATTTGGTAGTTGGCGTACTTGTTAACCGATTGCTTCCGGTTTCGATGCCTATGTGGACAATTTTTTAATGACGTGGCTACCCGTTTTTATATTATACCCAGTTTTATCTATGTGGCAGCACATTTTTTAAAATCACCCGGTTATAAACCTGATTCGTTTTTCATACGATCGATCAAACTTGTAAGAATCGTGTTTATAAGCGGGTAATAAAACAGGGTGATTTTAAAAAACGGGTTGCCACATAACCGGGTATATTATAAAAACGGGTAGTCACGTCAATAAACAATTTGTCCACGTAGGCATTGTAACCGGAAGCAACCGGTTAACAGGTACACCAACTAACAAATTGGAACAATTTTGAAACTTTGACTACCAAATGTGCACAAAAAAAAGTTCACTACATAAATGTGTACAAAGTCGAAAGTTCAGAACTATTTGATTTCATTTTCCCTTATTATAATAAGGGGATAAATATGTATTTATGATTGATGAGGGGTTATATGTAAATATAGGATAGATAAGGGGTAAAAATCGTAAATGTGCATTTAATGCACATGCATATTGAATTGCAATTTGAATGTCGGTGAAGGTAAAAGTGTCGGTAAGCGTCGTATATGGGTAAAATTCGTTGGCTATAGAATTTTCGAACCAATAAATAGATGCACCTCAAACGAATGAAAATCACATCAATACTTCCACTTTGACCCTATTATTCTATTCATTATGCTGGATTTTTTTTTTATTTTGACTCTATGGTAATTGTAGAATAACTGTTATGATTCAGTAATTTTATGATACTCGAAATATGATAAACTTTTTTTAATATTTTAATGAATATGTATAATAGGTGTTGGTATGACTTCGTGAATATCAACGTAATGATACTGGTAATATTATAAAAATGATATAGTTTTTTGAGACGACAACAAAATGACACCGAAAGGGCAAAGCCTTTTGAGATGGCACAAAAGATACTTCTCTGTAATTTATCCGGGTAATAATATACCGGTAAATTTTATTATGAAAAAGATTATCAGCTTTTATGAAAAAAGAATAGTATTTATTTCCATCCACAAACATACTCATTTAATTCGAGTATGAAATGAATGAATCAATATTCATTGTATCATGGGTTTCTCAACAACCTTCACTCGCAAGCTGATGTATTAATTAATTTGTTACGAAAGATACATTTTTTTACAAAAGGTTATTTATAAATTTTTCTAACCCATAATAATGTATTTCAAAACATATCACTCCATCTCAGGTTTTTAGTACTTGCTGGACGTTGTCGCTCACCCTTACATCTTTACACTCAAGTACTGAGGCATAAACCTTTAATGGTAAAGGAAAAAGTAAAGTTTATGATTAAGTTGTCAATGTTATAATTTCTATATTCTGTATTATGTAATTCCATTCAATAAATTGTACTAAAATAGTGTTAGAGAGTAATAGTTGTTATATTCTTTTACCACGAGTCGATCCATTGTATGATGAATTTGACACTGCCCCACATACCATGTTATATGATGTATTGTCATAGTATAAAAAGTGAGGGGTGTCACATGTGGTATGAGAGAGTTTAGTTTAAGAGAATTAGGTAACTAAATTAGAGCCTAAATTTAAACTGCAAAAACAAACTTACGATAGGCGATTGTAAAAAATTTATAAATACATTTGCCACAAAATAATTTCATGGTCTTATTACATTATATAACTATTACAGTGCTAAAGTGAGTACCACTTCATAGCCATGGATATAGCAAGTAGTACTATAATGATGGTAGCAAGAAAATAAAATGGCGGACGCTCTTTAGATTCAAGAAGGAATGCAGATCGAGCATCACCGGGATGATTATGATTGCGAAGAAAGGAATGTGTTTAACCATCTTAGAACTTCTAGGAGAAAGTAATAATAATGTTGAAATATAGAGAATTTTAGAGATGGTGTAAAGAAGTAGTAAGATTATAATGAATTTATAGAAAAAGTGGAAGAGATATAGCTGTTGAACGACTATATTCTCGATCGTTAATGAGTCAAATAGGGTAAAAATGTAATTTTTTTTGAAGGTAAATTGTGAGGTAGCAACATAAAAAAATGATATAGAAATAATAATAATAATAATAATAATAATAATAATAATAATAATAATAATAATAATAATAATAATAATAATAATAATAATAATAATAATAATAATAATAATTTCAAAGTACATACCTAAAATGGATTAATTGAAATTGTCACAAAGGTGTAAAGTGTCAAAGGAAGACAGAGTATTAAGTATCCGAGGTGATTCCCCTCTGGCCTGGATTCCAATTATTCCGTGCAAGGATGGAAATGAACTATCACTTAAAATATAGTAATAGTAAATACATAAATAATTTTATTCTTATGATTTTTAAGAAAAGATGAAATATTAATATTACTGATGACAAATTGTAAGGATTCGTCTAATGGAGAAACATCAAATATTGGGAGGATGGAAGAAATACACGATAAATTTACAGAACCACAACCATTAGGAGACCCCATAAATAATAATATGCTTATGGAGGAAGACCCGGAAGAATATCAAGAGAGGAATATATGGAGGAAGATCCTGAAGAAAAACCCAAAGGAAGAACCAAATAAAATCCTGAATAAGATGCCCCAGACGGAAACGAAGAAGAAACCCCCCATGATCTTATGCAGGACGCCTAATTCGTAGATGTCGAAATAGAGATAGATTAAGACGGTGAGGTTCATCTTATGAATTTTAAAGTGCCTTTTTAGTGGGAAGTAGAAAATTGGGATGCCTCACCCCTGTCTTAGCACCACCACCATCTCTAGAAGAAAATGAAGAACCTGAACCAGAAGCAGGGCTAATGGATGACGAACAACCATCAGAACTAGAACCTTGAGTGTACCGGAATTCAATTCAATGGTGGAAGAAATAGCTATGAAACGTGTGCAAAATCAGGATCTCGAAGCCATGGTGGAACATAGGACAAAACAAATAGATGCCCTAATTGAAGATAATGATCATTCACATGAAGAAATAATCATTCTCCGACACGAACTACAAGAAGTTAGACAACAATTATCGGCAAAACGATCTAGGGCAAATGCTTTAGACATAGACAATGCACGTCTAAGGATGATATTGTATGGTCAACAACCAATAAGATATCAACGGCGATCCCTTGGACCTTGAGGAGGACCATCTTCCAATATACGACCATAAATTATTAAGTTTTATTTACCTTTCCAATGAATCAGAAGTTCATTTTTTAAGAAATGAACGATTGTAAAATGAAATTTCTAGTTGATATAACTACTATGATCAAGTATATAATGCTCAATTTGACAATAATAATACTAACTTAGAATATGAAGCTAAAGTATTCTAATATTAAATCAAACTAAAAAAATTTCAGATGATGGCACCGTCTAGAAAAGAGGAGTCTCCTGAACCGATCCCTATGATCACCCCACCAGCATCAAGCCGAAAGGACAGACCAAGGACCAGGTCTCAGGTCACTAACAATGAATCAGAACCAAACCTATCTCAAGAATTTGCTTGGACATTACGGGTTGCCGTACCTAATATACTAGAAGAATAATGGTATCGTCAAAGACCCAAAAATTCTTTAGGAGAAAGAGAGTCCACATACAAGGAATTTATAGGTGTTAACCCTCCAGAATTTAGTGAAGAAGATGATCCTATTAAGTCAGCTAACTGTATGAAAATGATGGAGAACATCTTTCGCATAAGCAGATGTGGGGATAATATGAAAGTGGTTTATGCCACCATGATGTTGCGGGGAACAGCTATCCATTGGTGGGAAATGTCAATGGAAACTATTGATTGGTATGGGAGACATAGAGAATGTCACGTGCGAAGAATTTAAGAGGTACTTTCTTGACGAATATTGTTCTCAATGTCTGCTAGATGCTCTTGAAGAACATTTTCTGAACCTGAAACAAGGTACTCTAATTATTTTATATATATATATATATATATATATATATATATATATATATATATATATATATATATATATATATAGGTCCCAAAAGGTTTTCCTAGTATGTTGCTCTAATGTAGGGGGGGGGGGGGGGGTTGAATACAGCCTATTAAAAAATTCAACACACTTTCTCAATGTTTGTATGTATATTATAACCAAGTGTTAATTACAAACAAGAATGAACTGCGGAAAGGTTCAAGCTGAGATAATAGATACAACAGATGGACTACTAATCTAAGACACACTTAGACCAGTTACAATGAATACACTCACAATGATTAACTCACTGATATTACAAGACAGTCAGACAAACAACTTGAACAAGAACAGCTTGGACACTCTCAACTGTTTTATTCAAGCAGACTTTGCATGCATGAAAACACACTTCTTTGCACGTTCTGAAAAATCACACTATTGGTTGTCTCACATTCCTTAGAAGCTTCCTTTTATACTCTCACAGAGAATCTTGGTGAACCTTCCTCATTGGATGCAGAGATAATGGAGTGTCTTTCCAAAAAGACAAAACTGCTTTTCTGCACGTTTTTACAAAACAGCATTTGTCCCTATATTGCAGAATCTTTGTCTTTTTCATTTTGTCTCTGTTGCAGATTGCTTTACCTTAAAGAGGAATGTCAACTTTAATCCTTTCCTCTTCTTGTAGAGCCATTTTGATATAAGAAATGGTATGTCACCCATTTTAAATATCCAATTTGTCTTCATGTAACGGAACAGCTTGGGCAGTGTAAGCAGCTTCTATTTTTCCACTTTGTCTTCGACTTGTGAACTGATCTTCTGGTCCAAGACATTACATGATGACATGGAAACATATTCCATTAAGTGTATAACCTGTTCACAAAGAACAGGTTTTGTTTACAAAGAACAGAACACTTAGAAATTGTCCAAGCTGCTCAACAGACAAGAGTAGCGTGGACAGATTATGTCCAGCCTGTTCAACAAAATAGAACAGTTTGGACAATCTGCCTTAGTTGCAACAAATGCAATAGGGTAAGCAGCTTTGACTTATATTGCAAATCACTTTTCAGGTTTCAATAAGGCTTTAAGAGGCCTTAAATTATACCTTCAAGTGCATCAAACAGGTTAGATTAATAATCTCCCCCTGAGATGTATAACAAGTTTCACTAAGGCCTTTTTGTGCCTAACAATCTCCCCCTATTTGCAATAATCAGTCTAAGCTGATTTTATCAATTATCACTATATATTTTTACAATGCACTTGCTGAAATGAAAGTACAACATTGAAGTAAAGTAAAAGATCAGTTTATACATACTGATATTGATACAAACAACACATGTTTTTACAAAAGTACAACTGATTTACTAAGGTAAATTACAACTGTATAAAATAGATTACAACTAATGTAATAAAGTACAACATATGTACAAAGAGGATTTCAACAATTTGGACTTTTGATGGTGGGAGCAAGTAATGGTAAGACTGTATAACTTATGGACAGCTTCCATTCTTCATCTACTCAGCAGTAGATGGACATTCAAACTGCGGCCTGCCTTCAAACAGTTGTTCAAAATGCTCCATGGTCTCCTCAATTTCTTCTACTTCATGTGTGAGAAACATGAAGTCAGGGTGTTGAAGTTCTCCTCTTTCATAGAATTCTTCAAGTTGTTCCCAGATAGCTGCTCTCCATTTTGAGGATTGACCAAAAGTGTTGGATAGTCTAAAGGCTATGATCTGCTTGAGACCAACCTTGTGAAGATCAGATGCTCTTTGGTAACACATTTTCTTTGTTAAGGGGTCCACAAAGAACACCCCTAGCTCGGGTTTTATCTATGAGTTTGCCTTCCTCAGGCTCAACTCCCCTTGGTAGGCTGTGATCCACCCCTTTGATTTCAACAGCAAGGATGCCTTGATGAATCATCATGAGGAGCTCTTCAAGCTCTGTATCCTTTCTCTCTCTCTTGGGCTTAATCTTGGGTTCCACTAGAGAGGTACCCTTGATTTGTTCTTCAGAGATCAGGCCTAGGTTTTTCACTTTCTCCATCAGTGTTTTGACATATGCCCTGATAGTCTTAGCAGTTTCAGATTTTGATTTACTCAGGGCAACTGCCAATTCCAACCATTCTCTATACCCCATGCAGGCAACATCAACATACTCATAAGCTTCTAGTTCTGGACCCTCAGCACCTAGCCTGGTTATGTGAAGCTTCCATTTCTTGCCTTTCTTTGAAATAAGGACATCTTTGACAATGGTTTCCTTGGCAAGTCTTCTGTTGGCCACATCAAAGAATTTCTTCCTTGCCATATTGTCAAAATGTACTTGGGCTCTTGCTGAGGAGGATATAAGCTTTGACTTGGTCACCAAGACCTGTGCACCCTTTTCCTTCTCTCCCTCTTTATCAGTCACTGATTCTTTTGCAGTCTCTAACAGTTTCCTTTGAACATCCAAGGAAGGCATTTTAACTTTTCTTGCTTCCTTGAATGCAAAGGGTTTGGCAACTTTGGCAAGCGCTTCTTCCTTCTTTTGTCTTTCAAAAATCTCAAGCTGCTCTTCTTTGAATGAATAAAAAGTCTCCAGTGAAACGCCCATTTCTTTGGCTTGAGACTTGTCAAATTTGAGCTGAGCAGCTTTGAGATAGTCAGTGTCCAAAGAGGCCTTTTCTTTACCCTTTGCTGCTTTGGTCTGAGCAGCTTCCATTTCTTCCTCTTCTTCTTCCTCAGTCTGATCCAAAATAAGGTGACTCCTTCTACTTGGCCTGTCCTCAGGAATGGATTCCTCCCTCTTAGATGGTGCAGGGCTTGGAGATCCAGCCTAAGTAGGCTTAGCAGATTCAGAGACTTTGGACAAACCTTCAACAGGGCCAGTTTGAGAAAGACCTGTTGCTTGCCCCAATGAAGCTGATTTCTCCTTAGAGGGAGATGAAGATTTCTCCCCCTTAGACTTGGTCTTCGAGGCGAATATCTTCTTCCCCTTTGAAGGAGATGGCACAGAGCCTTCAACAACAGTTCTGCCTGAAGGAACGGATCCAACAGGCTAGACAACAGTAGTTTTTGGAATAGGTTTGGTACCAACAAGGCTATGCACTAAGAAAGCCAACTTGTCCTTAACCTCTGCTAACTGGGTAACACAGATGTGAAGAGAAGAAGAATGAGAGGCTGCAAGCGAGGACAGCTGTGAGATAGTAGACGTGTCAAATTTTGTGAACACCAAACTCTGAAGCTGTGCAAGAGTCAGGTCTAGGGAATCTTGCACATCATCAAAGTTTGAGGACACAGAATTGGACAGAGATACCACTAAAGTATTTAGGCTGGCCAAAGTAGATGGGAGAGTGGTTGAGCAGGTTTCAGCAAGGGCTGACAGCTGTTGGAAGACAACAGACAGTGTGGACACGGAGTCTTGCTGGTGAGAAAGAATTGATGAAAGGGAGGAGGATAGTTGTTGCAGCTGTGCAATGAGTGCAAGCAGCTGAGAAGAATGGTCAGCTTGGGGAGCAGGGGTGGGAAAAGAAGTCCTGAATGAATCAAGGAACCCCTGAAGCTGAGCAGACATGGAGCATGAAATAATAAACCGAAGGGAGGTCATAGAATTTTCTAAAGAATTAACTTTGTTGGTCAGCACAGACAGCTGATCCTTCAAATATAGATCTTTGGGGAATGGAGGTGTATGGGTACACTGTTTAGATTGGGTTGAAGGTGAGGAGTGTGAGGTTGAGGATTGTGGAGTATGGGGGTCAGTAGGTGAAGGTAAGGAGACTTTGGATAGTAATTCCATAGCATGGGCATAAGTTAAATGGCCCAGCTTGGAAGGGTCAAGGGGACCTTCAGCATTGGTTATATCTGCATCATGAGGTGAAGGGATAGGAGTTGGTGGCCTTTCAGATGCTACGGGTAATGTAACACCTTCATGAAGACCATTGGTGGTTCCCTCAGTAGTACCTTGGTTTATAGGCACATCTTCATGGGGAGATGGGATGTGCATTTCAACATCATTAGTGGTGTAAGCTGATGATGGAATGTGTACATGGGGAGCAGCCTCACCAGAGGGATGTTCTATTCCCTGAGGTTCATCACCATGGGATGTTGGTCCTTCAACAAATGTTGGGTGTGGAACAGCTGCATCACTAGGAGCAGAAGTGAAAGGCTGATCTGCTGATTGGTTTATATCAGCAGTTTTGGCACCTTGTGCAGACTCAGCATGTGGAGAAGAAATATGAGGGGGTGACTGTGTGGACTCAGTGTGGAATGGAGAGGGCTCTTGTCTTTTAATGTCTTCAGCCTGTTCGGAGGCTTGGACAGTTGATGTGGTGGTCTCCTTTTGTACAACTGGTTCCTGTTGGGAAGAACCAGAGGGCTTAGGTTGACTCTGGGTGGACTCTTTATGGAGTGAAGCCTGCTCCATAGTGGCTGCACTTACTCCCAAAATAGGAGAAGCAAAAGCTGCAGGGGTTGCTTCTTTTTCAACTGACTCCTGTTGAGAGGGGTTAGAGGGGCTGGTTAGTGAGGAGGTTTTCTTTTTGGCTAATGATTTTCTTCGGTTATAGGATTTGAGGGATGAAGTAGAGGATGGATGTTATAGAGAAGTAATGAGGGGTTCTCTTTGGACTGGTGGGGAGACTGGGCTACTAACAGGAGGTTGCTCCTGTTCCATAGTCTCAGTTGCCACAGAGGCACCAACCACAAAGGCTTCAGGTTCAACAGATGAACCAGGGTGACCAGCCTACTCCCCCTCAGCCACTGGGGCTGATGGGGCAGACTTAGCTGTTTTAGCCTTCTTACGACAGGCCCAGCTTCACTTGTTTGCAAGGCCCTTTTGATCAGTTTGGGCCTTGATTTGGATTTTCTATTGGGAGCAGTGACTGGATCCACCTTCTGAGTAGAAGGTCCTTCCACTAAACCAAGCAACCTCCTCATTGGTGTTGACAAAGGAGGTTCATTTTCAAGAACTGGGGCATAGAATTCCCTATTTCCATTAACAGGAAATGTAGCAGTAGACATTGTAGAGCTGCTCACCTACATGTTTGAAAATGAGACTGAAGAACCTTGGATATCTGATAGCTACTGGACGTTGTTGTTGCTTCACAAGATTCCTCAGGTTCAGGAAAATCCATCTTGCCATGTTATGGGTTGTCCCATCCACAAACTGTAGAACAATAGGAATCTCATCCCTGCTGAGTTGATCAAATGAGCCAACTTTGCAGCTTAGGCTCATCACCACTGAGGCGAAGAGAAAGCTATAGGTTGGAGATAGATCCCTCCTGAACAAGGTAGCACCCACTTTTGATTCTGCCACACCACAGAAGCGTGGCAGATTGCCCATCCGTTCATCATCAGGCTGTGCTTTGTCATATTTGTCAGCAATGGGAAGACGAAGTACTTCCCTGAGAAGAGCAGTAGTGATCTCAATGGATTGAGTACCATTGAGAATAGTTCCCCTGATAGTCTTGGTGGATGAATCATATGAACAGGTGTACCAAAACTCATAGACCATCTCCTGGTACATGACACTAGGAGAGGCTGTCATTGCATAGTGCAGAGGATGGGCTTGCAAAAACTCCACCATGGGTTCATAACCTTTTCCCACATAATTTTTGGGAATGGACAGGTTAGCAATGTAGTTGGTGGGTTTGATTGTGAGCATTGTCTTGACAGAGGAATGTTTTTTAACATCATCTCCAACGAACACAGGAAGAAGGGGCTTAATTTTGTTGAGCCATTTGTGAGACATCCTCATGTATTAATAATATAATTGATAACATCAGGATCAATACACAATCCAATGATTAATCATGAAATTTAGAATTGATAACTTAACACAGATTTAAGCAGTCTCACACTAAAGCAAAAAATGTATATGTCTACAGTGATATTGTCTAACTATTACAACATCATAAATTGTTTTTAAAGCATTAAATCCAAGCCCTAAAGCTATATCGTCCATGTACCAAATAGCTACTAAGGTCACCGAGATATGAAATGATATGCTTAGGAGGAAGGTCCAGCTACACTTTTTCCATTGCCTGAAAATATTGAAAGTCAACGGTTAAGCTAATGCTTAGTAAGATAACAGACTATATATTCAACAAATATTTGTTTACAAACTATAGTGAAAACGGGCAGTGCAAGCATGGGGTTTGACAGTTCAAAATGCTGATCGGAGATGTGCCGAGCCTGACCAGGAAAGTGAATGGGATGATCAGTCCCCGACAGTGGCCTGCTGTCAGCCCCAATCCAGGTCGCATCAGATTGTGAAGTAATAATCATGCAGTGCAAGCATGAATAAATAGATACACTTTCGATTGAATGTTGGCTACATCTTTGTCACATGTCAAGTATGAGTGTGCATCATAACAATGAATCATATGTGAGTGCCAATTGATATATATATTAAACAACATGAACATGTCATTGAAAAGTAAATGAAAAGTGAATGCAAAGACAATAACTGTTCGAATAATAATCTATTACTCACCGTGGTTTTACTTAGTGTAAATTGTCTCAGAATCAGTGTGTGTTAGACAACACCACAAAGATCCTGTTATGTCAATGTAATAGTGTATTAATGTCAGTATCTGCTTAAAACTTGATTTTGGAAATTTAAGTGAATTGAACCGAAATTCGGATCCCAACCGAATTCGGATGTAACCGAAATTCGGGTGGTCCAAATCCAGTAATTAGAATACTTTGAGCAGTATTCCAACCGAAATTCGGATGACACCTTGATCCGAAATTCGGATGCATCCTCATCCGAAATTCGTGTCTATAACTTGTGAAATTTTGAAGTTTCCATCCGAGATTGTATGTGGTCCAAAATTCGCATGATCCGAAATTCGGATCATCTGAGTTGTGTTCATTAGATCCTTCATACTCATATAATTTCCAACATTTTCCAGAATTGACTTTTGGTAATTTATGCATATTTTGGGACTAAAAACTATTGATTTGAACTTATTTATACACTTTTAACACTTTTTAACATGAAACATAACTTATATATATATCAAATCAGCCCCTTATTGTCTGTTTTTCTTAAGTGTCGATGAACACACACACACACACATACACACTAAAAACACATAGTAACTTCAAAATCTATTTAGAACTCGAATCAGAATCTGAAATTTTGTATATAACATCTCCAGTACTCGATTTAAACTAACCCACAAGAACATACAACATGCATTAACATCCTAAACCGAAATCTTTGATTTGGTTCTTGTAAAAACCAAACCCAATCATCAAAAATTTGCATTTTTAAGTAATCCTTACCTCAAATAAACTGTTGCAGTGATTATAGTCCCGTAAATGCAACTTGATTCCAACTTTTCAGCTTCTAACAACGATTTTGAGGTTCTTGATTTGTAAAATTTGAAGATTCGTGAGTTTTAGTGAGAGAGACGGTGAGTTAGAGAGAGAGTGAAATTGCATAAGTGAACGGTTTGTTCACTTAAATTTACTTATTTATTTGTTTCTATTTTGCCATAATTGCATATTGCACCCCTCAACTTTTTATTTTTCTCAAGTTTAATTTTTATAACCATTCGCGTTGGTGTCTATTTGTTATGCTTGCTCAAAAGACAACGATGAGGATTTCTCCTCATCATTTCTTATATTTAAAATTGTGAACGAAATTTGCTTAAAACTGAAATGATAATCCATTAATACAATCAATTGAGTCTTTAAAATTGTAAATTACAAGTGATTAAAAAGTAAGGATGTTACAGCATGGGCTCCACCACGCCTATACTTCGTCCGCGAAGTCATGCTGCGCGCTAAACAAACTTGGGTGCTTAGTCTTCATGTCCTCTTCAGACTCCCAAGTGTGGTTAGCTCCCCTATGATGCTTCCATTTGACCAGCACCATCTTGATTTCCTTGTTTCGGAGTTTCTTGACTTTTGTTTCCAGTATACACTCCAGCTCATTAACGAACCTTAGTCGTTCATCAACTTTTATTTCTGAGAGATCAGTCCATGGTTCCTTCTCGGGCACCAGACTTTTCCGTAAGTATCCCACATGAAAGACTGGATGAACTCCTGATAATTCTTCAGGCAAGGCCAAATGATAGGACTGATTCCCAACTTTCTCGAGTATCCGAAATAGTCCTATAAACCAAGGAGATAGCTTTCCTTGCTTTACAAATCATGTCACACTTTTCATCGGGGATACCTTTAAGTAGACCCAATCATCTTTTTGAAACTCTATCGCTTTGTGACGGCGATCGTGGTAGTTCTTTTGTCGATCTTGCGCCGTTTTCATGTATTGATGAATGAGCTGGATCTTGTCATTTGTTTCTTGAAGTAGAGCTGGCCCGGCAATAGGCATTTCTCCTGTTTCCCTCCACCAAGTTGGAGTCCTACACTTTCTCCCGTATATAAATTCGAACGGTGTCATTTTGATTGTGGAATGGTAACTGTTGTTGTAGGAAAATTCAACCAGTGGAAGGTGATCGTCCCAGTTAACACCCAATCCATGACACAGGCTCTCAACATGTCTTCCAAGGTTAAGATCGTCCTTTCGCTTTGCCCATCGGATTAGGGTCTATATGCAGTACTCAACGCGACACGAGTACCAAGACCGTTTTGCAGGGCAACCCAGAAGTTTGAAGTGAATCTACTGTCTCGATCAGAAACAATAGACTTGGGCACACCATGCCTAATGACGATTTCGTTTATGTAGATCTGGGCAAGACGATCCAGAGAATAGGTTTCCCTGATAGGTATGAAGTGAGCGGATTTGGTTAGTTGATCAACAACGACCCAAATGGAAGTATGTTGATGACGAGGTTGCATACTACCATAGGGTTGTTGATGCTCAGCTTTGACCAGTCTGCATGTTCAGCACTTCTCCACGTATTGACCGACATCTCTTTTCAACCCTGGCCACCAGAAATCCGCTTTCAAGTCGTTGTACATTTTTGTGCTTCTAGGGTGAATAGAGAATTTTGATTGGTGAGCTTCTTCCAAAATTGTTTCTCGCATATTCCCAAACTTAGGAACCCATATTCTGCCGTATACACCTTTGAGTCCGGTTCCATCATCTTGCATTATTAGTAATTGAATCCTGACGTCTTCGTTCTAGATATTTTTTTCCTTTAAGGCCTGCAATTGAGCAGCCCTTACGTCATCTAGTTGATGTCAGAATTGTAGAAGTTAAGGCATAGAAGTACGCCTTGTAGTAAGCTTTCCTACTCAAGGCATCTGCAACTACATTTGCCTTTCCGGGATGGTAGAGAATTTCACAATCGTAATCTTTGATCAGCTCCATAGACCTTCGTTGCCTCATATTCAAGTCCTTCTGACTAAATATGTACTTCAAACTTTTGCGGTCGGTGAAGAGTTGACATTTGGTTCCATATAAGTAGTGCCTCCAACATTTGAGAGCAAAAGTTACAGCAATTAGCTCTAAATCATGAGTTGAGTAATCTTTTTCGCGTGGTTTGAGCTGTATATAGAAGCGCATGCTATGACATTTCCTCTTTGCATCAATACTGCTACAAGTCTCATGCATGATGCATCAGTGTAAACTATGAAATCCTCGTTCCCTTCAGGCAGGGCCAAAATAGGTGCTTCACTTAGCAACTTCTTCAATTTGTCAAAATTCGTTTGTTGTTCCACTTCCCAGATGAAAGTTGCGTTTTTGCGAGTGAGCTTGGTAAGTAGAACAACTATCTTGGAGAATCTTTGATCAATCAGTGGTAGTAACCAGCCAATCCCAGAAAACTACGGATCTCAGAGGCATTGCGAGGTGATTCCCAGTTCTGGATAGCCTCGATCTTTGCAAGTAATAATCATGCATTTCAAGCATGAATAAATAGATGCACTTTCAATTGAACGCAGACTACATGTTTATCACATGTCAAGTACGAGTGTGCATCATAACAATGAATCATATGTGAGTGCCAATTGATATATATATATATATATATATATATATATATATATATATATATATATATATATATATATATATATATATATATATATATATATATATATATATATATATATATATATATATATATTGAACAACATGAACATGTCATTGAAAAGTAAATGAAAAGTGAATGCAAAGACAATAAATGTTCGAATAATAATCTATTACTCACCGTGGTTTTACTTAGTGTAAATTGTCTCTGAATCAGTGTGTGTTAGACAACACCACAAAGATCCTGTTATGTCAATGTAATAATGTATTAATGTTAGGATCTGCTTAAAACTTGATTTTGGAAATTTAAGTGAACTGAACCGATATTCGGATCCCAACCGAATTCGGATGTAACCGAAATTCGGTTGGTCCAAATCCAGTAATTAGAATATTTAGAGCAGTATTCCAACCGAAATTCAGATGACACCTAGATCCGAAATTCGGATGCATCCTCATCCGAAATTCGTGTCTATAACTTGTGAAATTTTGAAGTTTCCATCCGAGATTGTATGTGGTCCGAAATTCGCATGATCTGAAATTCGGATCATCCGAGTTGTGTTCATTAGATCCGAGTTCATACTCATATAATTTCCAACATTTTCCAAAATTGACTTTTGCTAATTTATGCATCTTTTGGGACTAAAATATATTGATTTGAACTTATTTATACACTTTTAACACTTTTTAACATAAAACATAACTTATATATATATATATATATATATATATATATATATATATATATATATATATATATATATATATATATATATCAAATCAGCCCCTTATTGTCCGTTTTTCTTAAGTGTCGATGAACACACACACACACTAAATAGTGACTTCAAAATCATATTTAGAACTTGAATCAGAATCTAAAATTCGGTATATAACATCTCCAGTACTCAATTTAAACAAACCCAGAAGAACATACAACATGCAAAAACATCCTAAACCGAAATCTCTGATTTGGTTCTTGTAAAAACCGAACCAAGTCTTCAAAATTTTGCATTTTTAAGTCATCCTTACCTCAAATAAACTGTTGCAGTGATTATAGTCCCATAAATGCAACTTGATTTTAACTTTTCAGCTTCTAATTCAACGATTTTGGGGTTCTTGATTTGTAAAATTTGAAGAACCGTGAGTTTTAGTGAGAGAGTGAGAGAGACGCTGAGTTAGAGAGAGTGTGAAATTGCATAAGTGAACCGTTTGTTCACTTAAATTACTTATTTATTTGTTTCTATTTTGCCATAATTTCATATTGCACCCTTGAACTTTGTATTTTTCTAAATTTTTTTATTTATAACCATTTGTGTTGGTTTCTATTTGTTATGCTTGCTCAAAAGACAACGATGAGGATTTCTCCTCATCATTTCTCATATTTAAAACTGTGAATAAAATTTGCTTAAAACTGAAATGATAATCCATTAATACCATCAATTGAGTCTTTAAAATTGTAAATTACAAGTGATTAAAAAGTAGAGATGTTACAATTTGAGAGTAGTGGAAATGCACGATAGTTCGGCACTTAGTCTGTTTAGGGTTTATCAGAGGGTTATGGAAGCACTAGGAAGAAGAAGATGATGAAATAGTAGTTTAGGTATTTATGGAGATAGCTATGGCACTTGTATTATCACACAGAATAGGAGTTTTCCTATAAACAAGGCCATAATCTTCAAGCTGATGCTGCATCCATGGAATCTGCCCACAGCAGCTTCCAGCAGCAATGTACTCAGTTTCAACAGTAGAAGTAGAAACAGAATTTTGCTTCTTGCTGCACCAACTGATCAACTTACCACCAAGAAGTTGACATCCACCTGTTGTGCTTTTCCTGTCTAGCATGCAACCTGCAAAATCAGAATCTGAATAACCAATTAGTTCAAGGCTGGAGTCCTTGGGATACCAAAGACCCAAACTGGTGTACCCTTTCGGTATCTGAAGATTCTTTTTATAGCAACTAGATGTGACTCCTTAGGATCAGCTTGAAACCTAGCACATAAACAGGTAGCAAACATAATATCTGGTCTACTAGCAGTTAAGTATAGCAAGCTCCCAATCATACCTCTGTAGCTGTTACTAAAACAGCTTTGCCACAGACATCAGCATCCAACTTTACATTGGTTGCGATTGAAGTTTTGATGGGAGAACATTGATCAAATTTAAACTTTTTCAAAAGATCCAATGTATACTTTCTTTGATTGATAAAAATTCCATTGGAGGTTTGTTTAACCTGTAATCCTATAAATTTGAATAAGAATAAAAATTCTTGCATAACTGTTCATTAGTAGAACCAAATATTATGTCATCCATATAAATTTGAATAAGCATAATGTCAGTTTTCACCTTCGTTATGAACAATGTGGTATCAACTTTACCTCTAGAATAACCATTGCTCATAAGGAAATCAGTTTGAGTGTCATACCAGGCTCTAGGGGCTTGTTTTAGACTATAGAGAGTTTTATCCAACTTATAGACAAAACCTAGATGTTGTTCATTTTCAAAACCTGGAGACTGCTTGACATATACCTCTTCTTGCAGCTTACCATTCAAAAATTCACTCTTGACATCCATTTGAAATACCTTCATGCTCTTGTGGGCAGCATAGGCTAGAAACAAACGAATTGCTTCTAACCTGGCCACATGAGCAAATGTTTCATCATAGTCTATGCCTTCTTCTTGCCTATAGCCTTGAGCAACCAGTCTTGCCTTATTTCTAATGACATGACCTTGCTCATCCATTTTGTTTCTAAAAACCCACTTGGTGCCAATTATTGTTTTACCTTTAGGAACAGGGACCATCTTCCATACTTTGTTTCTCTCAAACTGATTGAGATCTTCTTGCATAGCAGTGATCTAATTGGCATCTTTCAGTGCATCATCTACTTTCTTTGGCTCCATCAAGGACACAAAACTAGAAAACATACAAAAGTTTCCTAAGTTGTCCCATCATGTTTGTACCCCTTTGTTGATGTCACCAATTATTTGATCATTGAGGTGACACCTGATCCATTTAGGATCATGTTTCAATGAAGATTCTCGTGTATCAGTTTCATTTTCATTGGGACTTGCAGAACAGCTTTCAAGATTTTCAGACACACTGATATCTTGAGCCTGTTCACCCATTGAGAATGAATCGTTATTGTTGAACACATCAGCAGAGGTTTCAGGAAAATTAGCATTGATTGGTTTTGGACATGGTGCATTAACTATATCGGTACACTTATTCACACAGGGCATACTAACATAATCATCATCATGCCCATTGTGGTTAACAGGTTCCACTCCGGATGATGTGGAAGCTTTTGAGTCCTTTTCCTCAACATTGGAATGCATAAGATCATCAAAGTGGAACTCTCCTGAAACTGATTCAGGAACAGCTTTGGTAGAGGCATTCTTAGACTCCTCAAAGGTGACAATGATAGATTCATCTATCACCTTTCTTTTATAGTTGTATACTCGGTAGCCTTTCATCTATCAGCTTTGGGTTCAAATTTAGCTAGCTGGTCCCTTTGATTCAGGATGAAACAGGGTCATCCAAACACATGGAAATAGCTTATATTTGGCCTTCTCCTTTTGATTAACTCATAAGGAGTTTTATCGAACCTTTTCACCACTAAGGATCTGTTTTGAGTGAAGCAGACAGTGTTGACAGCTTCAGCCCAAAATGATGAAGGAAAACCTGATGCACACACCATGGTTCTAGCAGCTTCAATGAGAGTTCTATTTCTCCTTTCAACAACTCCATTTTGTTGTGGAGTTCTTACAGCTGAAAAGTTTTGAGAGATCCCTCTTTCTTCACAGAAGTCCTCAATAGTACTGATTCTGAATTCAGTACCATGATCACTTCTAAGCTGTTTGACTTGAGCAGAGTTCAGAACTTCCATCCTTTTGATAAATCCAACAATTTCTCTGGCATCTTCTCCTTTGGTCTTTAAGAAGATCACCCATGTAAACCTGGAGAACTCATTAACCATTACTAGAGTGTATCTGCTACCTCCTACACATGGGACACTGACAGGTCCAAACAAGTCCATATAGATTAAGAAGAGAGGAGTATCAATAGAGAAATATGTTTGGATTTAAAAGATGTTTTTCTCTGCTTGCCTTTCTCACAAGCTGTGCAGAGTTTATCCTTAACAAAAGTTATAGAAGGCAAACATGTTACCAACTCTTTCTTACAGAGTTTGTTGATATTCTTGAAGTTCAGGTGTGATAGCCCTTTGTGTCATAACCAGTTGAGGTCTACATTGCTCCTTGCGATGAAGCAGGTTTCAGTTGTAGGATCAGCAGATTTCATGTCCACAACATATACACCTCTCTTCCTTTGTGCACATAGCACAACTTTTCCTTGAGGATCCAGAATGTACCCCAGGTGCTCATCAAAGTAAACCTTGTAGCCAGCATCACACAGTTGGCTAATACTAACAAGATTATGTTTTAGCCCAGACACATAGGCTACTCTTTTGAATATTGCAGCACCAGCTTGAAGGGTTCCATATCCTTCTGTGGATCCCTGAACATTGTCACCAAAGGTGACCTTTGGGCCTTTTTCAGGCCTGAGATTCACTCAGCAAATCTTTGCAACCTGTCATGTGGCCTGAGCAGTCGCTGTTCAAGTACCAAACCTGGCTTGGTTGTTTAACCTGTAGAGTGTCATGGGAAAATATTAGTTTTTAGGGGAACTCATCATAAGGATGAATTCTCCTTCTTCATCAACATTTGTTGATGGACCACTAAGATCAACACTAATATTTCCAATTTGGATTGTATCAGCTTGGATACTCTCCTCAATGACCATGTTACTTCCAACACTGCTGGTTTTTGCAATGTTGGAACTAGCAGTGTCAGCAGGCTTGTCTTCAGTTTCAGGACAATCTTTGGCCATCTGAGTCTTCTTCCCACATTTGTAGCATTTTCTCTTTTTAGACTTTTTGGAAGAAGTTCCCCCAGAAACACATTCTGGGATATCTTTGTTGGACTTCTCAACAGGTTTAGCAAACTTATCACTATTCTTAGAAGAACCAACAGTTTGAGTAGAAGATACAGTAGAACCAGCTTTGCTTGTGTCCTCTTTCCTTTTTTTGGGAGGACAGAGATCAAATACAGGTAATTTGATTGGCTTTTGTCCTTCCATAGGTTGGATAACTTATTACCTGTTTTCTCATATTTGACAATGGATTTGCCTTTGCCTTTACTGAGATGTGATGACTGTTGCCTATCAACATGATCATTACTTCTGGTTTTATCAATAGATTTTCTTTCATTTATAACCGGATTCCCACTATGATTGAAAAACTTATTTGAAACACAGCAGATTTGCTTCCATCATGAGACTTACCCTTGTTGAAAGCAGGTTGCTTCCCTTTTGAAAACTTTTTATCAAAATGTTCAGCATCAAATGGATTGACAGGTTTCTTGCCATCAGTTTTAGACTGTTTTCCATTATTTTGTTTGTGTGAACCAGCTATGCACTTAGCAGGCTGATTTGATGGAGAACACATTCCATCATCAGTCTTTATAGCTTTTTCACACAAGTTGTCAGTGTTTTGAGGCCTGACAAACCTATTTGTTGAGACCAGCTTTCCATTTACTCTTTGGATAAAAGTACTTGGAAGCTCACCAAGAGTGGATAAGTCTTTTTCCAGATTTTTAATCTCAACAATTGAAGTTGTTGTATCAAGATCTCCTCCAAGATAGGCTTGGATTTGAGCAGGTTTCTGCTGACTGATACAGTGGTTGACTTTTTGAGCTGACTGGCACCAAGAGTCAACAATCTTTTGAAGCTTAGCATGCTTTGAGTCCGTCTCTCTCTTTTCTTCTAATAAAATGGTGTTGATGTGTTTTACTTCATCAAGATCAGCTTTCAACTTATGAAAACTGATCAGTTCAGTAGATTTTGTTTCAAGATCAGTTTTTAATTTAGAGATCTCAGACTTCAAAGCATCATGCTTCTCAACAGCAACTTTTAAATCAACAAGCGAATAATGAAACATTTTGACTTTTTCTTCAGAACTATAATTCTTAAAGTTTTGTACCTTATACATCATAGTTGGATTCCAGTTCTCTAAAGTGCTGAGAGCTTCAGCTTCAGCCAGGTCCTGTTTGAAGTTGCTTGTTGAGGGGATATTAGTGTTGGCCATCAGACAGTTGTTGTCCTTTTCATCAAATGATGAATTAGTCTCCTCCCAATCACAAGTCTCAGCTATAAGTCCCTTCTGCTTGTTTGAAGCCACTAAGTCTTCGAACTTCTTCATCTTATAACCCTGTAGCCATCGTCTTTGTTTGTCTTGTATGGTTTGGAAGAAGAATCAACAGCTTTAGACACACAGTCAGCAGCTATATGGCCTGTTCTGCCACATTTAAAGCACTCAGCCTTAGTTTTGTCAAATGCCTTCTTCTTGATGGCACCTGATTTCTTTTGCAGCATCTTACCGCTAAACCTCTTCTTATTGAATATTCTAACAAGCATATCAATCATTTGCTCATCATCAAACTCAATAAGGTCATCATAGTCTTCTTCCTCAGACATTTCCTCCATTTCATCATCAGCTTGTGTGAACACATCACACACCTGACCAGCAGGTTGTCTCACACTGGTCACTAAGGCAGCACCTCTTTTGGACATTTCTAAGGCATTTCTTTTCTGTTGCCTTGATTGTTCATCATTTAGTAAGGATCCATACAGATTTACTAGATCCATACCTCTGATGGTGCCTGAGTTTCTGAGGATAGTATAGAAGTTCATTCCTCAGGCAAAATGTCCAGAAATATGTTCACTAGAGTCAAACTGTCTTTGGTGATCCCAACAACTTTGAGATCATTGATCAGGGCAGTGAACCTGGTATAGGTTTCAGTGAGAGTCTCCTTTGGCTTTGCAAAGAATAGTTCAACTGTCTAACAAGATTTTTGATCCTGTTATCCAGTGTGATGGTGGGACCATCATAGACGGTACACGAAGTATCCCACATCTCCTTTGCAGTCTTCATTTTCTCAGCCTATTTGAACACATCATCAGGAAGAGAAATAACAAGATTGTTCCTAGCTTTTGCATAAGGAGCAACTAGCCTTTTGTCTTCATCGGACCATTGAGCTTTTGCTTTCTCAATAGTCCTGACTTCAAACAGCTCCTTCAGCAGCAGGAGTTATAGTAGTAACAGAAGTTGGCACATAAGGACCTTCCATCACTATCTCTGATAGTTGTACATCCAGATTCTCTAAATAGAGCATCATTCTGCACTTCCAACCAGAGAAGTTCTAATGATTGAACTTAGGAGGTTTTGCCATTGACCCATTGTCATAGTACGAAGAAGAATTGGCAGCATTGTTGTCCATGGTGGGAAATAGGAAGTAATGAGAGAAATAGAGTTAACACACACTCTAAACTGCTCTGATACCAGTCGTAGGTCCCAAAAGGTTTCCCTAGTATGTTGCTTGAAGCTGTAGAGGGGGGGGGGGTGAATACAGCCTATTAAAAATTTCAACACACTTTCTCAATGTTTGTATGTATATTATCAACAAGTATTAATTACAAACAAGCTTGAACTGCGAAAAGGTTCAAGCTGAGATAACAGATACAACAGATGGACTACTAATCTAAGACACAATTAGACCAATTACAATGTATACACTCACAAAAATGAACTCAATGATATTACAAGACAGTCAGACAAACAGCTTGAATAAGAACAGCTTGGACACACTCAACTGTTTTATTCAAGCACACTTTGCATGCATGAAAAGACACTTCTTTGCACGTTCTGAATATCACACTCTTGGTTGTCTCACATTCCTTAGAAGCTTCCTTTTATACTCTCACAGAGAATCTTGGTGAACCTTCCTCATTGGATGCAGAGATAGTGGAGTGTCTTTCCAAAAAGACAAAACTGCTTTTCTGCACGTTCTGACAAAACAGCATTTGTCCCTATATTGCAGAATCTTTGTCTTTTTCATTTTGTACAACTCATGCATCTTAACGGTTGTTAATCCGTAAGACCACCCAATGTAACATCCGGCACTAAACCAGGTTAGCAACAATGACCAAATCTGTATTTAATAGCCAATTATAACCTAATCAGTGGTCATTAGAAATTAATTAAGTGATTAACAAGATTTATTAGAAAATTCAACTCAATTAGAATCAAATTCATCGGTGCGATGAATCGGGAAATCAATTAATGCGATCAATTTACGATATGAGGGATTAATTCAACTAAGTACATAAATAAATCATGATTAGTGACACTAATCATACACTAATACAATTACTTAACATTAATTATGCAAGACTAAAACAATTCATTAAAACAATGCATCCATAAGTATTTATAAAATTACAAGAAAAGGAAAAATACAAGAATACATTTCTAAATACATTTATAAAAAAAAAATACATGTATAAATCATGTATATGGCCGGCCATAGGCCATAGACATGTGGTGTATTAGAAGTTGACTTTTATTTTTTTAATATTACTTTAAACACCATTATTTTGTTTAAAAGTGCACACAACTTTTGTCTCCATGCCTTTCATCATTTGAAAGACCAAAAATTTCTCTATAAATAGGAAGGCATTTCATTCATTTTATTCACACCAAAATCCTCTCTTCTCTCCTATTAAATCCGGCCAAGGCACACACACATCACAAACTTCTTCATTCAAGTGTTCTTCAAGAAATTCAAGAGTTTTGGTGCATATCTTGCAAAGGATTTCAACTTCTACTCAAAATCATATTCTAAATACTTCAAAGTAAGTAAATACTAACTTATCTCATCATATATTTATGTTTATATAAGTCTTGCATAATATATATAATCACCAACAACAACAAGTTTCAAAAAAACTCAAGTTTATAAGTTTCTAGTTTTTATTTTAAGTTGTTTCTTTAAATGTGCATATGAATATATGAACACATTATAAACATGTTAATATTATGAAAACATGTGTTATATATGTGTTATATAACTTTTATACAAGTAGTCTTTGAATAAACAACAAGAATCATAAGTTGTTTTAAGTTTATAAACTACGGATTGTCGGCAGAAAATTTATACCGACTTTGAAAAATCATAACTAATTCATAACTCAACGAAATGAGTTGATTCTTGTCTCAAAAGTTAGATCTATGTCTTAACTATAGATCTGGAATTGTTCATAATTTATTTTGGAGTTTAAGACCTCCAAAAATAATTTGGGAAACCGGAAGTTTGACAGCTCAAAAATGGCCAACATAGGGTTTTAACGAGCTTTCTCACCAACCTAAGCATCTCGAAAAATGGCCGTTTTGATTTTAAAAATCCTTTGTATATAGTAGTTTAATGTCAAAGTCTAAAACATTTTGGAGCTTGGTCAAAAACAGCCTCAAAGTAGGCCGAAAAACCTCCGAAAAAGCTGGAAAATTATATATATATATATATATATATATATAAACTTGACGTTTTAAGCAAATTTTATTTATAAACTTGTAATGTTGGGTGATTTAAGACATAAAAATCTATAAATGTATATATCATCATATATTAGAGATATTAAGTCCTTATTATCATTTAGGTACCGTTTAATCTCGCTCGGTGCATCATCCGTCCCTTTACGCTAAAAAGCACATTACGCTAGTTTTTACCATCACACGCTCGGTGAGTTCTCATAGCCCCTATTTTCACACTGTTATGTTTTGGGGATGAAATACATGCTTCGTTTTTATATGGACACGGAAATATCTTCATTTCTATTATGTATTACACATGTGGTTCCATTAGCCCTTATATCATGAACCGTTAATTGCATTTATTTGTAAGCGCGAATATATTGTGGATAGATCTATTGGGAGTCATGTCCCCCACTCGGGTTAGTCGGGTTGGCTAACAGCGGGTGCATATATATTCAACACACGGTATTACGTATGGGAATACTGCACATGGCAAACTCATTTTAATTAAGCTTCGGTTGCATGATGGTTTATATGTAATACATAACAAGGGATTTATGATTTTATAAATTCAATCTCTATTATTGTTGTCCATACAAGTCAGATTTACGTGTAAACCTATGAGCTCACCAACAATTTTGTTGACGTATTTTAGCGTGTATTTTCAGGAAATTAAGGCAAGTCCATCACATCGGTAGTATTTTCAAGCTTCCGCATTTAAGGAGTCGCACTCAGTTTCAAACCATCGGAGATTTAGTTGCATTATTTTGAATGATTTAATTATGTATTTAAATCTCTGTACCTTGCGAACTTCTCTTTATCATCTGGGTTATGTAAAACATTTATGTCTTTTAAAGTTTCGCCGATGTATTTTTGAAAACGTCCATATAGTGGTCGTTCATTATGATTATGGTTACGCTTCCGCGACGTCGCACTTCGTTGCCAACCACGGTAACGGGGTGTGACACCCAACCAGCAGCCACATTCCAAGCACGAAGGCCAAAAACACAACCATAAGCTAGAAAAAGCCAATTGGATACCACCGGATGATGCGAATATAAAATGCATAATCTCACTTAAAAACCCTATAAAAATACTCCCCTAGACTATCTATCAACATCACTAGTCACTAGCAAATGCTTTCCTACATGCAATGTTTTTAGAAATGTTCAACTCGCTAAGGCCTCCCCAATGTTACAAGGTGACAACATCTCATCATAGGCCAATGCTTCATCTACAACCCTAAATAGTGTCATAAAGGTAACAACACCGAATCATAAGGTTTGCATAATTTCTTGACCTCAACAATGTCTCAAGGGAAAAACATCACATCATTGGTCAATACCGCATTCTATCCTATCTATCATCACACTAGGTTTTCATCCTAAAAGGCTTCAACAATGTCACGAAATAACAACATCACATCATAAGCCATAGGTCCTCTAAACACTAAACGATGTCACAAAGCAATAAAATAAAGTACTAATGATTTGGAGTATGTGAACCTACCTAAGCATCTGCTTTACCTTAAAGAGGAATGTCAACTTTAATACTTTCCTCTTCTTGTAGAGGCATTTTGATATAAGGAATGGTATGTCACCCATTTCAAATATTCAATTGTCTTCATATAACAGAACAGCTTGGGCAGTGTAAGCTGCTTCTGTTTTTCCACTTTGTCTTCGACTTGTGAACTGATCTTCTGGTCCAAGACATTATATGATGACATGGAAACATATTCCATTAAGTGTATAACATGTGCACAAAAAACATGTTTTGTTTACAAAGAACAGAACACTTAGAATTTGTCCAAGCTGCTCAACAGACAAGAGCAGCGTTGACAGTTTATGTCCAGCTCTTCAACAGAATAGAACAGTTTGGACAATCTGCCTTAGTTGCAACAAATGCAACAGGGTAAGCAGCTTTGACTTATATTGCAAATCACTTTTCAGTTTTCAGTAAGGCTTTAATAGGCCTTAATTTATACTTTCAAGTGCATCAAACAGGTTTGACTAATGCTTTTTTGTGCCTAACAATATATATATATATATATATATATATATATATATATATATATATATATATATATATATATATATATATATATATATATATATATATATATATATGGTTGGGATCATTGCAGAACCTTAATTTAGTGCAGAACTATAGAACCAATTTAAACCATTGGATTATAATATAACACTAGGATAAGATGGTAATTATGCAATTAACATTGAATTAATAGTAGCCCACCAAGTTTGACTGCCCACTTTGACCATTTTTTACTCTTTTAATATCGAATGTACATGCAGTGTTGCATATATGATATATAGTAACACTTCGATGTTGAATATGTGTTATAAACTGTAATTCGACATTGAATGATCTCTATATAATATATTGAATGGTCATCTGGGTAAATACAAATTTTACGAAAAATAAACACGTAAAAGTTTTTTGAAAAAATATATCATGATCGTTCTCGTTAAATCCACCAACTTTGACTACTAAGTTTGATCATTATTTTGGCTCTGTTAATATTCAATGTATATGCAGTGTTGCATCGACGTTGAATATACGATATCAAGTGTTTCTTCAACATTGAATGATCTCGTTATGGTATATTGCATCGTGGTCTGGGTACATTTTTTTACGAAAAATAAACACGTGAAATTTTTCGGTTTAGAGAGTATAAAATTCTCATTTTTATGGTATAATTTTTTTGATTTAAAAATTAATCATTTTAATGTTATTTTTATTTAAATAAAAAAGATATTTATTATGTTAATATCAATCTTTTTGCTAATTCTAATCTTTTCCTTTTCTACCCTTGAATGAATAAAAATATCACTAATACCAATCTTTTTTTCACTAAATACGAACTTGACTATTTTAAATCAAGACCATTAAATTAATCTAATCTATGAAGATATTGGTTCTACAGTTCTACACTAAATTTAGGTTCTGCAATGACCCCATCTATATATATATATATATATATATATATATATATATATATATATATATATATATATATATATATATATATATATATATATATATATATATATATATATATATATATATATATAAGGATGATGATATAAGTATCATAAGTAAATAATCAGTGTTGTTCAAAAAAAAGTAAATGATCAGTTTTGTCAATTTCGAGTTCAGTTGGTCGTCTAATACTCTAATAGTCAAATTGTTTTAAATTTTATCTTTATATATGTAACGTACATTTTTTAATGTATAGAGTACATAATATCCAAACATGTTGATTGTACGCATATCTTAATTATTTGTGCCTAACACATGCACATATTATTATATCTAATTAAACTTCTTTACACATGTGCATATATGATGCATGCATCACTAAACTAAGTGCATCTCCCATATGTTGCATAGAAAGATGCCTATCTCATGAACATTTTATTCGTTGTGAACAAATAAAAAATACATATAAACATTATATATGCCAACAAGTGTTTGTAACAAGATTCGTATGATTTAAAGGGTTCATAGAAATGTTTATAACAAGATTCATAACATTCAAAAGGTTCATAGTAACAAGATTTTAACGAATTTTTAGGATCTAACAAGATTCATAGGTTAATAGAAGGGTTTAATAGTAAAACCTGCAACAATATTCATAGGATTCAAAGTTATTTTGTAGTTGTTCACAACGAATAAAGCGGTTCACAAAATATCCTGTCTATATATAAGTATATATATATATATATATATATATATATATATATATATATATATATATAGACACACACACACACACATACACACAACACACATAATTTGATTCATCAACATACCACTCAGATTCCACTAGAACTAGTATACCTCTTGTGGATAATTATTTACATTTTTTTGCATAAACAAGTATAAGCAAACATCAGAAGACTTTTCATCAAAAAAAAAATAATAATAATCATACCTTAGTTTAGAAAAATAAATCTTGTAAATTCTAAAATAATTCATGTGAATGGTGTAAATGATCATTCACATAATTTTTAATAACGTAAAAATATGAATATATGTGAAATTCACGTATCATTTGTGTAACGTTAATTTAAACATGATTATAAAAAATTTAAGTGGTACCTACGAATGCACTTGATTTGGAGTGTATTCTTTTGAACCTGAATTTGGATATATAGGGAAAATTATGCAAAAAAACCCTAAAAGTACAAAGTTTTTTCGATTAAGTCCCCCTTTCATTTTTTTTTCCTAATAAGTCCCCCAAGTATCAAAATCTCATTAATTCTAGAGTTAATTGCATAGATGGTCCTTTAACTAACCTGCATTGTAATTTTAGTCCTTTTTCAAAAAAGTTGCAATGATAGTGTTTTTACTACCAAAAAGTTACAAGGATGGTCCTTTCTAACATATTCCGTTAAAGTGTGGGTTTAAGTCAATGGCAATTTAGTCTTTTTACTGACAAAGGACCATTTTTGCAATTTATTATTATTATTATTATTATTATTATTATTATTATTATTATTATTATTATTATTATTATTATTATTATTATTATTATTATTATTATTATTATTATTATAAACCAAACTCTAATCTTCAACATGAAGATGGAACCCTTTCCACCCACAACAGCCACCAATGTCCACAGACACCACACCACACCATCAACGACAATCATCACCACCACCGACAACCATCACCACCACAACCTCACTGTCTACCGTCTCCTCCGCGCTCTGAGACTTGCTTCGCCGTCGGTCTCCCTTATCTGCTCCGCCGCCGGTGACCACCACTCTCGCCTACTTCGCCGTCACCCTCCCTTATCTGCTCCGCCGCCGCTGACCACCACCCTCGCCTGCTTCGCCGTTGATGACCACCACCCTCCTCCTTTGTGGCTAACTCCGGCGAGGAGATAAAAAGTATGACTGGTGGTTCGAGGGATGAGTCGATAAAGGTTCAAGTTAGCAAGCTGACTCCGGCGATGAGATAAAGTGTGATTTTGTTCTGATCTACACTTCAAAAAGTAAATGTTTTTCGGATCTACACTTGGAAAAACATCTCTCTAATGTTCATCTTCTCCACCCTCTCATCAATTTTGTTTTCTAGACTTCAATGTTGGCCTGTTGGGTTCTTGAAACGCTAGTCTCATGGTTAGATTCACAAAGCATCAAAGCATTAGTCTCGAAGCTTCATCTGCTCTTCTTTGATTTGGGGGTTTGATGAATGATTTCGTATTCTATGTTTGGTTTTGTGTTCTTGGATTTCATATCTCACTTCTAGTTTTGAGTTCAAGGTTTGAATGGTAACCGGAAAACATTTCCAGATCTCTTTTCTAGAACTTGAAAGAAGATCTCGTTTTGAAATGGAAAGTTTCCTACACTCTTTTTTGTAACTTGAATGAAGATCACTGATCGGAGACGGTGCAGCGATGGTCGTGAAAACTGATGAAGAATATAAACACATTAAAATAACAACAATGATAAATTAATTAATAAATAATAATAGACAATAAATATTTGTTTTTTAATAATAAAAAGAAGAAAAAATTGCAAAAAAGATCATTTGTCCTTAAAAAGGCTAAATTGCCCTTGAGTTACAGTTACTTTCTAACAGAATCCGTTAGAAAGGACCATCCTTGCAACTTTTTGGTAGTTAAAACACTGCCATTGCAACTTTTTTGAAAAAAGGACTAAAATTGCAATTTGGTGTTAGTTAAAGAACCATCTATGCAATTAACTCTTAACTCTATCATTTTTAACTTAAAACTGGTTGCAAGTCCATGTGTCACCGGTCGTTGCTGATGTGTACTTATAAACGAAAAATATCGATCATTTTATGTTTAGGCAACCTTCAAATTCGCCTTCGACTATGTTGGACAAACAACCATCAATTTATGTTTTATCAGAATAAAGGTACTTACTTGTTGTTGAAGCTAAGAACCGCCGCAAACAACCTTCAATTTTGCCATCGACTTTTGCTTCCTCTTCGTATTACAGATTCGTCGATGACTGTGACCGCCTTCGTCTACGCTTCCTTAGTTCCTCTTCAATTACCGTCTTCGTCTTTGTCCTAGGGGTTAGGGTAAAAAAGTAAAAATAGCTTTATAAGTACACATCAGCAACGACCGGTGCCACGCGAACTTGTAACCGATTTTATATCGGTTACAATGTAAAAATGATAAAATTAATGAGCTTTGGATACTTGGGGGACTTATTAGTAAAAAAATGAAAGGGGGACTTAATCGGAAAAAATTGTACTTTTAGGGTTTTTTTATATAATTTCCCCTATATATATATATATATATATATATATATATATATATATATATATATATATATATATATCTGTGTGTGTGTGTGTTCAAGTGAGTACCATCTATTGCGCAGCGCACCAGAATGTAGCAATCTTAAAAATATTTTTTTGAAATTTTTTTTTCATAAACATGTTTTAACTAACATTATACAGATGATATATAATTTTTACGCATATTCACACATTCTAAGTGTATGAAATCATGTACCACATAAATGTACGTTCACATATATGCATGTTTATGTATGTGTACGTTCACATCATTTTCAAGGAGTTTGGAGATGTGAATGTATGTGAAATTTACATTTCATCTTATTCATAATGTTAATTAGAACATGTTTATGAAAAAAAAATTAAATTTTTTTAAAAGGTGGTACATTCTAGTACGCTGCATAATGAGTGGTATTTACTCGAACCATATTTTATATATAGAGAGAATTTTATATATACCCTACCAAAACTTTAGAGCATCATATATACCCAACTTAAATTTTGAATATCATATATATCCCTCAAAAACTTCATAATATCGTATATACGCAACTTAAGTTATTAATATCACATATATCCCTCTTAAACACTATTAACTAGTTTATTACCCATGTAATACATGGAATATGTTTAAAATATATTTATTATTTTTAAAATAAATATAATCATAAAATATTATTATAATTTATATAATAATAGAACATACTAAACTGGAATTGATGAAGCATTCAAACGGCATTAATTGTAATACTAAAAAAACATGATATGAAAACAAATAAAATTAATATTTCAATTTTTTTTTATTTGTTATTATGTTAGGCTTCGGTATTAGCCATGGTACCGAGATGGCATTAGCGGAACACCACCCCCTCACCATGGTACCAAGATGGCATCATGCGAAAATGGCATCCAAATGCCGAGAAAGGGAGAGCAAATGTCGTGGGAGTATGAAGCATAAATGTATACATACATACATACATACATACATACATACATACATACATACATACATACATACATACATACATATATATATATATATATATATATATATATATATATATATACACATACATACAAAGCTGGCTTCGCGTTGTCATCCTCGCCAACGACTCATTGTGGCCTTATTATCAACCCATATGATACTAAGTTATTAACAAAAAAATATTTTTTTTACATGATGATTCTTGTTAGGCACAAAAAGGCCTCAGTCAAACCTGCTGTACATCTGCGGGGGAGATTTTTAATCAAACCTGTTGATGCATTTGAAGGTTGAATTTAAGGCCTGTTATATGCCTTATTGAAACCTGAAAGTGATTTGCAATATCAGCCCAAAGCTGTTTACCATGTTGCATTCGTTGCAACAAAGACAGTTTGTCCAAGCTGTTCTGTCTGCTGAACAGGCTGGGCATAAACTGTCTACGCTGCTCTGTTCTCTTGAGCAGCTTGGGCAGTTTTCAAGTGTTCTGTTCTTTATGAATAGAACCTGTTCTTTTTGAACAGGTTAAACACTTTATGGAATATGTTTCCAAGTCCTCATGTATTGTTTTTGGCTACAAGATCAGTTTACAAGTCGAAGACAAAGTGGAAAACAGAACTGCATAGCCTGCTCACGCTGTTCTGTCACATGAAGACAAACAGATATTTGAAAAGGGTGACAGACCTTTTCTTATATCAAAATGGCATTAGCAAAAGAAGAAAGATGCAAAGTTGACATTCCTCTTTTGGTTAAAGCCTTATGCAACAGTGACAAAAAGGAAAAGACAAAGATTCTGCCATGTGAAGACAAAGATACTTTATCAGAACGTGCAGAAAGGTGTTTTGTCCTTTTGAAAAGACTCTTCACTATCTCATCTGTCCAATGAGGAAGCTTCACTGAGATTCTCCTTTTGAGTATAAAAGGAAGCTTCTAAGGATAATGAGACATCAAGAGTTTGACAATCAGTACGCGCATTGAAGTGTGTTATTCCATGCATGCAAGTCTGCTTATATAAAACAGTAGAGTGTGTCTAAGCTGTTCATGTATAAGTTGTCCATCTGAGTCTTGTAGAAACAGTGAGTGCCTCTAAGTGAGAGTAATTATTGTGACTAGTCTGAGTGTGTTTTAGATTAGTTGACAAACTGTTGTATCTGTCATCTCAGCTTGAACCTTTCCGCATTCAAGCTTGTTTGTAATTAACTTTTGTTGATAATACATACAAACATTGAGAAAAGAGTGTTTAAGTTTTAATTGCTGTATTCACCCCCCCTCTACAGCTTAGAGCTATACACTTGGGAAACCTTTTGGTACCTACAACTGGTGTCAGAGCAGTGTTAGAGTGTGTGTCAACTCTAGATATCTCATTCTCCCTACGTTTCCATGGATAACAGTTCTACAAGTTCCTCTTACTATGACAATGAGTCAATGACCAAACCCCCAAAGTTCAATCATCAGAACTTCTCTGGCTGGAAGTGCAGAATGATGCTCTATTTAGAGAATCTTGATGTACAACTACCAGAGATAGTAATGGAAGGTCCCTATGTGCCAACTTCTGTTACTACCATAACTCCTGCTGTTGAAGAAGCAGCCCCTGAAATCAGAACCTTTGAGAAGGCCAAAGCTCAATGGTCTGATGAAGACAAAAGACTGGTTGCTCTGGATGCAAAAGCCAGGAATAACCTGGTTATCTCTCTGCCTGATGATGTGTTCAAACAGGTTGAGAATATGAAGACTTCAAAGGAGATGTGGGATACTTTGTGTACCGTCTATGATGGACCCACAATCACACTGGACAACAGGATTAATAATCTTGTTAGACAGTATGAACTCTTCTTTGCAAAACCAAAGGAGACACTCACAGAAACCTACACCAGGTTTACTGCTCTTGTTAATGATCTCAAAGCTGTTGGGATCACTAAGGACAGCCTAACCCTGGTGAACAAGTTCTTGGACATCCTACCTGAAGAATGGAACTACTTTTCCACCATCTTGAGAAACTCAGGTACCATCAAAGGTATGGATCTGGTAAACTTATATGGATCTTTAATAAATGATGAGAAGTCAAGGCAGGAGAAGAGAAATGCCTTGGAATGTCCAAGAGAGGTGCTGCCTTAGTGGCCAGCGTGAGACAACCTGTTGGGCAGGAGTGTGATGTGTACACACAATCTGATCAACAGGCTGATGATGAAAGAGAGGAAATGTCTGATAAGGAAGACAGTGCAGATCTTTCTGAGCTTGATGATGAGCAAATAATAGCCATGCTTGTCAAAAGGTTCAACAAGAAGAGGTTTGGAAGAAATATGCTGCAGGGAAACTCAAATGTTGCCAAGAAGAAGGCATTTGATAAATCTAAAGCTGAGTGCTTCAAATGTGGTAAAGCTGGCCATATAGCTGCTGACTGTGTGTCAAAAGCTGTTGGACAGTCTTCCAAACCATACAAGACTAACAGGGACGACGACTACAGGGTTAAGTACCTTATGGCCATGGCAAAGCTGAATAAGTTGGAAAAATCAGTGGCTTCCAACAAGCAAAAGGGACTGATGGCAGAGACATGTGACTGGGAGGAGTCTGATTCATCCTCAGATGAAGAAGACAACAATTGTCTGATGGTCAATACTGATGTCCCATCAACTAGCAACTTCAAACAGGACTTGGCTGAAGCTGAAGCCTTCAGCAGCTTGGAGAATTGGAACCCTACAATGATGTACAAGGACAAACAACCATCCCAGGTTTGGTACTTGGGCAGTGGCTGCTCAGGGCACATGACAGGTTGCAAGGACCTGCTGAATGATCTAAGGCCTGAAAAAGGGCCAAAAGTAACTTTTGGTGACAATGTACATGGATCCACTGAGGGATATGGAACTCTTAAAGCTGGTGCTGCAGTGTTCAAAAGAGTAGCCTATGTGGTTGGGCTGAAACATAACGTTGTAAGCATAAGTCAACTGTGTGATGCTGGCTACAAGGTTAACTTTGATGAGCACCTGGGTTACATATTGGATCCTCAAGGCAAAGTTGTGCTGTGTGCTCAACGGAAGAAAGGTGTATATGTTGTGGATATGAAATCTGCTGATCCCACAACTGAAACCTGTTTTCTCACAAGAACAAATGCAGACCTAAACTGGTTATGGCACAAAAGGCTGTCACACCTGAACTTCAAGAACATCAACAAACTCTGTATGAAAGAGTTGGTAATAGGTTTGCCTTCCATGACTTTTGTTAAGGATAAACTCTGCACAGCTTGTGAGAAAGGCAAGCAGAGGAAATCGTCTTTCAAATCCAAGCATAATTTTTCTATTGATACTCCTCTCTTCTTAATCCACATGGATTTGTTTGGACATGTCAATGTCCCAAGTCTAGGAGGAAGAAGATACACTCTAGTAATGGTTGATGAGTTCTCCAGGTTTACATGGGTAATCTTCTTGAAGAGCAAAGGAGAGGCTGCTAGAGAAATCATTGGATTTGTCAAAAAGATGGAAATGCTGAACTCTGCTCAAGTAAAGCAGCTTAGAAGTGATCATGGTACTGAGTTCAAAAACAGTACTCTTGAAGACTTCTGTGAAGAAAAAGGGATCTCACAAAACTTTTCAGCTGTAAGAACTCCACAACAAAATGGAGTTGTTGAAAGGAGAAATAGAACCCTCATTGAAGCTGCTAGAACCATGCAGTGTGCATCAGATTTACCTTCATCATTTTGCTTCACCCAAAACAGATCCTTAGTGGTGAAAAGGTTCAACAAAACTCCCTATGAGCTGCTCAAAGGGAAGAGGCCAAATATTAGCTACTTCCATGTGTTTGGATGTCCGTGCTTCATTCTGAATCAAAGGGATCAACTGGCAAAGTTTGAACCAAAAGCTGATGAAGGTGTGTTTGTTGGTTACTCTGCTATCTCCAAAGCCTACAGAGTGTACAACAACAAAAGAAGGGTGATAGATGAATATATAAATGTCACCTTTAAAGAGTCCAAGAATGCTTCCATCAAAGTTGTTCCTGAGTCAGTTTCAGGAGAATTCAACTTTGATGCTCTCATGCATTCAAACAGTGAAGAGGACTCAAAAGCTTCCACTACATCCAGTGTGGAACCTGTTAATCATGATGGACATGATGATGATTATGTCAATACACCCTGTGTGAATAAGTGTACTGACTTAATTCCAACTACATGTCCTGAACCAATCAATGCTGATTTTCCTGGATCCTCTGCTGATATGTTCAACAGTGGTCAGTCATGTTCAACAAGTGAACAGGCTCAAGACAACAAGGTGTCTGAAAATCTTGAGTGCTGTTCAACAGGACCTGCTGAAGATGCTAACAACTCAGGAGAATCCTCATTGAAGAATGATCCTAAATGGATCAGATCTCACCCCAATGATCAAATAATTGGTGACATCAACAAAGGGGTACAAACAAGGTGGGACAGCTTAGGGAACTTCTGTATGTTCTCTAGCTTTGTGTCCTTAATGGAGCCAAAGAAAGTGGATGAAGCACTTAAAGATGCCAATTGGATCACTGCCATGCAAGAGGAACTCAATCAGCTCGAAAAAAACAAGGTATGGAAGCTGGTCCCTGCTCCTAAAGGTAAAACTATAATTGGCACTAAATGGGTTTTCAGGAACAAGATGGATGAGCAAGGTCATGTCATTAGAAATAAGGCAAGACTTGTTGCTCAGGTCAATAGACAGGAAGAAGGAATTGACTATGATGAAACATTTGCTCCTGTGGCCAGGCTGGAGGCAATTCGTTTGTTTCTAGCCTACGCTGCTCATAAGAGCATAAAGGTATTCCAAATGGATGTGAAGAGTGCATTTTTGAATGGGAAGCTGCAACAAGAAGTTTATGTCAAGCAGCCTCCAGGTTTTGAGAATGAACATCATCCAGGTTTTGTCTATAAGTTGGACAAAGCCCTCTATGGTCTAAAACAAGCCCCTAGATCCTGGTATGACACTCTTACTGATTTCCTTATGAGCAATGGGTATTCCATAGGTAAAGTAGATACCACATTGTTCATAAAGAAGGTGAAGTCTGATATTATGCTTGTTCAAATTTATGTGGATGACATAATATTTGGTTCTACCAATGAGCAGTTATGCAAGAATTTTTCATTACTCATGAAATCCAAATATGAAATGAGTATGATGAATGAACTTACTTTCTTTTTAGGATTACAGGTTAAACAAACCTCAAATGGAATTTTTATAATCAAAGAAAGTATACTTTAGATCTAATGAAAAAGTTTAAATTTGATCAAAGTTCTCCTATTAATACCCCAATGGCAACCAATGCAAAGTTGGATGCAGATGCTAGTGGCAAAGTTGTTTCAGTAACAACTTAAAGAGGCATGATTGGGAGCTTGCTGTATTTAACTGCTAGTAGACCTGATATTATGTTTGCTACTTGTTTATGTGCTAGGTTCCAAGCTGATCCAAAAGAATCACATCTAGCTGCTGTAAAAAGAATCTTCAGATACCTTAAGGGTACACCAGGTTTGGGTCTTTGGTATCCCAAAGACTCAAGCCTTGAACTGACAGGTTATTCAGATTCTGATTTTGCAGGTTGCAGGCTAGACAGGAAAAGCACAACAGGTGGATGTCAACTCCTTGGTGGTAAGTTGATAAGTTGGTGTAGCAAGAAGCAGAACTCAGTGTCTACTTTAACTGCTGAAGCTGAGTACATTGCTGCTGGAAGCTGCTGTGGGCAGATTCTGTGGATGCAGCATCAACTTGAAGACTATGGCCTTGTATATAAGAAAACTCCTATTCTGTGTGATAATACATGTGCCATAGCTATATCCAACAATCCAATGTTTCACTCTAGAACAAAGCATATAGAAGTCAGACATCACTTTATCAGAGATCACATTCAGAAAGGTAATGTGGAGATAAGTTTTATTTCCACTAATGAACAGCTTGCAGACATTTTCACCAAACCTATTGATGAAAACAGGTTTAATTACCTTGTCAGCAAGCTGGGCATGTTAAACAAAAGTGACTAAGTGTCCTTAATGTTCTAAGACTTTATATGTCTCACACTGCTCAAGTTCTTTCAGAACAGCTTAGACAGAACAGGCTATCCATGTTCTATACTTAGCCGTTTTCTGCACAACTTGAACAGCTTGGGCATATAACAGGTTTGACAACAACAGTTTATATGTCAAGCCTGATCTGATGATCAAATCTCCACCCTTCTCACTCTTTCAATCTGTCATACAAAGCATTGTCTTGTAACCTGATCAACTATTAAACAGAACCTGTTGTTACATAGCTGAACAGGTTGAAGGAACAGCTTGAAGAGTGAACAGCTTGTGATGACTCTGCTCATCACAGGTTTGACCATCAGCTTAGACCATCAGTTTAATTACCTTTCTTCACAATTAAGTTACTTAATTTTTGTTTTTAATTAACTTACTTACTGCGGATAATGTGGGTTTCGTGTGTTAGTGATTAAAAAGGGCTCAAGTGGTATGACAAACGGTCTGACATGGACAACCGTTCCGTTTTCTGTTAACGACTTTTTCAAATCAACCGCCCAAATGTTTCTCTCTCATACCCACTCACATTCAAATCCTATAAATACCCTTACTGTTTCATCTTCGTCTTCCTCACTACTTCCATAAACTTCCCAAAAACCCTAAAAATCGACTAAGTGTTCTGTGCTTCTGTTTCTTTCACTACTTCCCAATATGGCTCACAACAACAACCCCTTTCTACCAGTATTTGTTGGTGATGATGTACAGAAATACTCATCAGTCACCACAATGCTAACACTGAAACCCACTAACTACATTTCCAACCTCACAATCCCTAAAAACTATGTGGGGAAAGGCTATGACCAAATGGTGGAGTTTTTAAAAGTTCATCCGTTGAACTACGCCATGACTGCAACTCCTGGTGTCCTGTACCAGGAGATGGTGTATGAGTTCTGGTACACCTGTGCCTACAACCCAGATACCAAAGTCATCAAGGGCACCATACTCAATGGGACTCACAACATTGAGATCAACACTCGTCTGCTCAGGGAAGTTCTTCGACTCCCTGTGATTGAACAATATGATCAGCCACAGCCTGAAGATGAACAGATGAAGAATCTGCTGCACTTCTATGGTGTAGCAGAACCAAAAGTTGGAGCAACGCTGTTCAGAAAGGACTTGTCTCCTACTTACAGCTTCTTATTTGCCTCTGTGGTAATGTGCTTCAGCAGCAAAGTTGGTTCCTTTGCCCAACTGAGCCGTGATGAAATTCCTGTAGTTCTACAGCTTGTGGATGGAACTACAGTAGACACGGCTAAGTGGATTTTCATGAATTTGAGGAACCTGCTGCAGCAGGAGACACGACCAGCTGCTGTTCGATATCCCAGGTTTTCTGAGCCTCATTTTCAAGCATATTTGTGGTGAGCATTTGTATAACTCTCAGCCTTTACTTCATACTGCTGCATTCCCTGTAATAGGGAATAGAGTTTTCTATACTCCGGTTCTCCTAAATGAGCCTCCTCTCTCTACTCCAATGAGGAGGCTGTTAGGATTGGTGGAAGGACCCTCTGATGTGAGGGTGGATCCTAAAACTGCTCCCAAAGGAAAATCCAAAGCCAGGGCCAAGCTCGTTAAAAGGACCTTGGAAACCACTGAAGCTGGGCCTGTCCACAAGAAGGCCAAAACAGCTCAGTCTGAGTTTGCATCCTCAGCCTCTGTGGCTGAGGGGGAGCAGACTCCTCACCCTGGTTCATTCGTTGAACCTGAAGCCTCTGTGGCACCTGAGACTATGGAACAGGCCAACCCTCCTGTTTCTGACCCAGTCTCCAAACTTGTCCAGTCTGAACCTCTCATCTCCTCTCCAAAATCACCCACCTCATCTCACATACTATACCATCGCAATTCCATCGCCAAAAAGAAACCAGCAACCACAACAACCCAAACTAGCCCCTCTGTTCCCTCTCAACAGGGTTCAGTTTAAAAAGAAGCAACCCTTGCTGCCTCTCCTATTTTGGGGGAAGGTTCAGCACAATTGGAGCCTGCTTCACTCCAACCTGTGTCTACCCCTAGTCAGCCTAGACCCTCTGGTTCCTCCCAACAGGAGCCAGTTGTACAAATGGAGACAGCCACATCAACTATTCCAGCCTCCCAACAGGCTGAGAATATTGAAAGACAGGAGTTCTCTCCACTCCATACTGAGTCCACACTGTCCCCACCTCATACTTCTCTACACCCTGAGTCTGCACGAGGTGTCCACCCTGCTAGCTTAGACCAACCAGCAGATCAGCCTCAAACTTCTGCTCCTCATGATGCAGCTATTCTACACCAAACAGCTGCTGAAGGACCCACAACTCAAGCTGATGAACCTCAGGGAACAGAACATCCCTTTGGTGAGGCTACTCCCATACTGCAAACTCCATTAGCAGGTTTCACCACTGCTAATGTTGAAATGCAAATCCCATCTCCCCATGATGAGGTATCTATAAACCAAGGTGCTGCAGAGAGAACCACCACTGGCCTTAATGAAGGTGCTGCAAAACAAGCAGTGTATGAAAGGCTACCATCCTCTACCCCCTCTCCTGATGATGCAGCTACTGCCACTGCCGAAGGACCCATTGATCCCTCCAAACTGGGCACCATCACTTTTGCCCAGGCTATGGAGCTTCTTTCCAACATACCCCTTCCTTCTACATCACCTCCCCATACACCAACCTCATCTTCTTCATCACCCTCTACTCACTCCAAACATTCCACTCATACACCTCCATCCCCTAAAGACCTGCCTTTGAAGGATCAACTCTCTTTGCTGACCAACAAAGTTGGTTCTTTAGAAACCTCAATGTCCTCTCTACCCTCTCTTATTTCAGACTCTGTGTCTGCACAACTTAGGGGATTCTTTGATATGTTCAAGGATTCCTTCCCAGCCACTCCACAATCTGACAACTCCTCACAGCTGCTTGCACTCACTGCACAGCTGCAAAATGTCTCCACTTCCCTTTCCTCCGTTCTTTCACTTCAACAGGACTCTGTGTCCTCAATGACAGCCATATCTCAACAGCTATCATCTCTCCTCACTTCTTGCAATTCTACACTTCCTGCCACTCTGGCCAGCTTAAACACATTAATTGTCTCTCTCTCAAATTCTGTGTCATCAAACCTTGCTGATGTGCAAGATTCTCTTGAACTACATCTTGCACAGCTTTAAAGTTTGCTATTCACAGCTTCTGATAGGGAAAATCTTACCAATCTAACCACATTGCTGATTCCCAATCATCATCTCTTCAAACCTATCTTTCCCATCTTACAGAGGTAAAGGACAACCTGGCTTTCTTAGTGCATAGCCTGGTTGGTCCCAAGCCTACTGCCAAAACTGCTGGCAAGCCTGCTGACTTCGTGTCTTCAGGCAGACCAGGTGTTGAAAGTGCTGGTCCATCTCCTTCAAAGGGGGAGAAGTCATCTGCCTCGAAGACTAAGTCAAAGGGGGAGAAAACTTCTTCTCCTAAGGAGAAATCAGTACCTACTGGTCAACCAGCAGGAGCATCTGCAACAGGTACAATGGAAGGTGCCTCTCAAGCTGCTCAGCCTACTCAGGCTGAATCTCCAAACCCTGCTAAGTCTAAGGGGGAGGGATTCATTCCTAAGGACAGGTCAGTAGAAGGAGACATCTTATTCTAGAAGAAGAAGAAGAAGAGGAAGATACTCCTGAGGCTGTTATCACTACAACAGCTAAAGGAAAAGAAAAAGCAGCAATTGATCCTGAACAGCAGAAAGCAGCAGAGTTAAAGTTTCACAAAGCCAGGGCAAAGGAAATGGGTCTTCCCATGGATAAATACTTTGAGTTCAGAGATGAACAGCTTCAAGCCCTGGAAGCACTAAGAAAAGAAGAAGCCTCTACCAAAGCTGCCAGAACTTTTGCACTTCAAGAGGCAAGCAAAATCAAAATGCCCTCTCTGGATGTGCAAAAGAAACTGATGGAAGCTGCTAAGGGATCAGCTGGTGAGAAGGAAGTTGAAAAGGAAGTGGGTGCTCAGGTCTCTGTGACCAAACCAAAGCAAGCATCCTCTGCAAGCGCCCAGATCCATTTTGACAACTTGGCAAGGAAAACGTTTCAGGATGTTGCTGATAGAAGGCTTGCCAAGGAAGCAATTGTCAAAGCTGTCCCCATATCAAGAAAAGGCAAACATTGGAAATTGCAGATAACCAAAATGGGTGCAACAGGCCCAAAACTGGAAACTTATGACTACACTGATGTTGCACAGATGGGGTACAGGGAATGGGTTGAGCTGGCAGTTGCCCGGAGCCAGTCTAAGTCAGAAACGGCTAAGACTATCAGGGCATATATTAAGAAGCTGATGGAGAGAGTGCAGGATCTTGGCCTGATCTCAAAAGAAGTCATTGAGGGTGTCTCTGTGACATACCCCAAAATAAAGGCAAGGAGGACAAGAAAGGATACTGAGCTGGAACAACTCCTCTTCTTAATTGAACTGGGTGATTATGCTGTTGAGATGAAAGGAATTGACTACGGCCTGCCTAGTGGAGTAGAGTTTGAAGAAGGCAAGATAATTGAAGAACCTGAGTTGGGGGCATTTTTTGTAGATCCCTTAACACAGAAGAAATGCTTTCAGAGAGCATCAAATCTATACAAAGTGGATCTGAGACAGCTTGCAGCCTTCAGACTTGCAGCTTCATTCAGGCAATCAAGCAGGTGGATAGCAGCCGTCTGGGATCAGCTCAGAGGCTTTTATGAGAGAGGTGAACTTCAAAATCCCAAGTTTATGATCCTCAGAGTTGAAATCCAAGATTTGGAGGAAACAAGGGATGAGCTTGAAAAGAAGTTTGAAGGACCACCTCCACTGGAGTGAAGTCCATCTACCATCAGGGTAGGTGAAGAATGGAAGCTGTCCATCTGTTGGACAGGCTTGCCATTATCTGCTCCCAAAATTAACAGTCCAAAGTGTTGAACTTTTTTTACATTAGTTGTACTTTGTTACATATGTTGTAACTTTGCTTATTTACATCAATTGTAATATACATTAGTACATTAGATGTACTCTCGTAAGAACATGTGTTGTTTTTATGTAATCAAAATCAGTATATATAAACTGATCCTTTACTTTACTTAATTGTTGTAATTTCTTTTCAGCAAGATGTATTGTAAAAATGTATAGTGATTATTGATTAAATCATCTTAGACTGATTATTGCAAATAGGGGGAGATTGTTAGGAACAAAAAGGCCTCAGTCAAACCTGTTGTGCATCTGAGGGGGAGATTTTTAATCAAACCCGTTGATGCATTTGAAGGTTGAATTTAAGGCCTGTTATATGCCTTATTGAAACCTGAAAGTGATTTGCAGTATCAGCCCAAAGCTGTTTACCATGTTGCATTCGTTGCAACAAAGACAGTTTGTCCAAGCTGTTCTGTCTACTGAGCAGGCTGGGCATAAACTGTCTACGCTGCTCTCTTCTCTTGAGCAGCTTGGGCAGTTTTCAAGTGTTCTGTTCTTTGTGAACAGAACCTGTTCTTTGTGAACAGGTTAAACACTTTATGGAATATGTTTCCAAGTCCTCATGTATTGTTTTTGGCTACAAAATCAGTTTACACGTCGAAGACAAAGTGGAAAACAGAACTGCACATGAAGACAAATAGATATTTGAAAAAGGGGGACAGACCTTTTCTTTTATCAAAATGGCATTAGCAAAAGAAGAAAGATGCAAAGTTTACATTCCTCTTTTGGTTAAAGCCGTATGCAACAGTAACAAAAAGGAAAAGACAAAGATTCTGCCATGTGAAGACAAGGATACTTTATCAGAACGTGCAGAAAGGTGTTTTGTCTTTTCGGAAAGACTCTCCACTATCTCATTTGTCCAATGAAGAAGCTTCACTAAGATTCTCCTTTTGAGTATAAAAGGAAGTTTCTAAGGATAATGAGACATCAAGAGTGTGACAATCAGTACGTGCATTGAAGTGTGTTATTCCATGCATGCAAGTCTGCTTATATAAAACAGTAGAGTGTGTCTAGGCTGTTCATGTATAAGTTGTCCATCTGAGTCTTGTAAAAAAAACAGTGAGTGCCTCTAAGTGAGAGTAATCATTGTAACTAGTCTGAGTGTGTTTTAGATTAGTTGACAAACTGTTGTATCTGTCATCTCAGCTTGAACCTTTCCGCATTCAAGCTTGTTTGTAATTAACTTTTGTTGATAATACATACAAACATTGAGAAAAGAGTGTTTAAGTTTTAAATTGCTGTATTCACCCCCCCCCCCTCTACAGCTTAGAGCTATACACTTGGGAAACCTTTTGGGACCTACAATTCTTTTATATTATAATTTTTGAGAAATTACATAAAATATATAATTATTATCACTATAAAGTTTTCTTTTTAAATCAATATGAGATGCCAATTGTTATTTACGAAAAGTCAATAATGAGTCTTAGACCCACGAATTTTGTTGAAAGACAATAATATATGGTATATCCATTCATGATTTAAAAAAAAAAAAAGAATGTGTGAATATAAATATTAAACCATAATTTAGATAACAATTGATAAAAATTTATTTAATACCTATTGTTGTATTTCGACATATTTTTTAATATTCAAGAATTACCCAAATAAATTTCAATAAAAGAAATCATTCTGAACTAAATTACGGGTTAAATCAGAATGTCATTAATATCATTTGGTTTATTTTCTTTTTAATGATTTTTTTATAATGGTTAAATTTAGATGGTAATTAAAGGTAACTGTCTACAAATTAATCTATATCTATTATTAAAGCAAAATAATTTTGTCACATGTCACTCTCTCGTGACATCTCAATTTCGTTTTCCCGCCTATTTTATTACCATAAATTCTATTCTAATGTTAAGGAAAGTTAATAACTTTAATTATTTTTTTATAAACTATTTATGATAGTTTATTTTCATATTAATTAAAATATTTAATAAATTTATATATATAGTTAAAGATTTTGGTTCAAGTGAGTACCACCTATTACACAGCGCACCCGAAGGTACCACTCTTAAAATTATTTTTTTATTGATTTTTTTTCATAAACATGTTTCAATTAACATTGCACAGATAATACATAAATTTCACGCAAATTCAAACATTCTAAGTGCATGAAATCACGCATCACATAAATGCACGTTCACATACATCCCAAATATATGTAAGTGTAAATTCACATCATTTTTTAGGAGCTCGGAGATGTGAATGTATGTGAAATTTACATATGATCTTTATAACGTTAACTAAAACATGTTTATGAAAAATAATTTCTAAAAAGGAATTTTTAAAGGTGGTACATTTGGGTGCCCTGCATAATGAGCGGTACTCTCTCGAACCATATTATATAGTTAAAAATCTATGAATTAACATTATATTCCAGTCAGTAAAATTTTTA
>JAANYP010001726.1:0-60000 GCA_020465985.1 Centrapalus pauciflorus | reverse complement strand
AATCATCCGAGTTTCATTGTTAATCAATCGAGTTTTCTCATAAGACATCCGAGATTCATTCTTGTTCATTCGAGTTTCATACTCAATCATTCGAGTTTTATACTTCTTCATTCGAGTTTGGTGATTCTTTATTCGAGTTTGAGTATTCATCAATCGAGTTTGATTCTTATACATTCGAGGTTCATCCCATATCATTCGAGTTTTGACTATTTGACCTTTGCTGCTTAAATTGACCATAACTTTTGACTGGAATATCGTTAGAAGGCCTACCACACGTCAAATCGAAGCTTGGAAAGCTGAAGAACACTCCAGAAAAAAGTTACGGGCAATTTTATGCAGAAAAGCTGAAATTTTAACGTCAAAAAGTCATTTCAGAGCTGATTTTTCACAAGTAATCATTATCTGAAATAATTTTTCAAAGATTTATCAGAATTCATTCAGTTTTTCCATAAAAGATCTTGGAAGATTCATTTTTCTACAATTCATAATGGTGTTTGAACAATTTTCAAAGTCTGAGCTGATTGTCAAACTTACTGAATCTGAAAAGATTCGTAAGAAAAATAACGACATTCTCGTTCAGTTAAATACTGATAAACATTTGGCGTTACGTGACGTACAAATACTGAATGAAGAAATTCAAAGCTTAAAAGAAAAACAAAACTCTGAGAGTTCTGCTCATCAGTTGAAAATATCTGAATTACATAAAGAACTTGATGAGCTGAAACAAGAAAATTTTCAGAATGCAACTCAACTGAAATATCTTTTGCCTGAAAGATCTGATTTTTACAAGAAAGTTAAGGATCTTGAAGATACACTTTCTAAGACAAAACAAACTGATCAGAATTGTATTTTAAACAAAAATGAAGAAATTTTTGCTCTTCAACAAGAGTTGTCTTTAACTAAAGATTTGATTGAGAAGGAAAGACATGAGTTCTTACTTAAAGAACAAGATTTTAAATCAAAATCTGAATTGTTTGAAGATGAAAGACAAATGTTCTTAATCAAAGAACAATCTTTTAAATCTGATTACCAATCATTTGATCATGACAAAAATTCAAATTTAGTCATTATCAAAAGTTTGGAAGATCATATACTTCATCTTACAAAACAATTACATGTGTTTACTTCATCAGCTGAGTCAAAGGTTAAGACCCCTTCTTCAGTGTGTTTAAAATCCAATGTTGATCTCTCTTGTTTGTCTTCTGAAAGTGAAGTGAATCTAACTAACTCTGCTAAGTTTGATTCATCTTCAGATCTGAAACTTAAGTATCTTCTCAAGATACATAAAGGCAAAGACAAAATCATTGAACAACTTCCAGTTAAGATTTACACAGGTGAATCTTCAAAGCCTAATGTTTTTAAAGTTTTTGGAAATACTGGTTCGTCTGATCAGAAAACATTTTTAAAGAAAACAACCACGTTTTACCAAAAACATGCCAGAACCGGACAGTTTTTCAGGAAGAAGAGTTCAGAAAATTCTAATCATTCAAAGTCAAGTTTCTTTAGAAATTCAGATATTAAATTTTCTCATACTCAAAGAAATTTGTTTTCTGCTTTTGAAAGAGAAGCTGATAGTTATAACTTGCAATGGGTACCTAAACCCAAGTACAAGTGGGTACCAAAACCCGTTTTAAAATGGGTACCCAAGAGCGCTAACAAGTCTGGATCCAAATCTATTTGGATACCAAAGACATCTTAAATTTTGCAGGTTATAGGTTTCTTATCATTTCAGATAAGGACCCGTTCTTCATTTCAATAGGCTCTTGATTACATCAGATCAAGACCCGTGTTTCAAATCAAAATGGTTTTTTAGTCATATCAGACTAGAACCCGGACTTCATCTCAAGAGGCTTCTACTCACAACAGAGTAGAACCCGATCTTCACTGAAATTGGATTTTGTACTTTTCAGTACAGAACCCAAGCTAATGGTTTTCAGTTACTTCAGACTGAAACCCGAGCTTCTGAGACATATGGCTTCTAATCACTTCAGATTAGAACCCGAGTCTGAAAGATAAATCTTACTGGAATTCCTGCCCTGAATTCAACTCTGAAGCTGAAATTGACAAAGAGGGAGTTTTTATTTTTATAATTTTTTGCTCCTGATTTAATTTCTCTGAGTTGACTAACTTTGTGTGCTTATTTCTAGGGGGAGTTTCAGACGCACTTTGACGATGACATTTTTCACGAAAATATTTGATACACACATAATTGATTAATTGAGCTGAAAAGCAAAATATTTTCATTTTTTTTCTGATTCTCTGAATCTCTCATTGAGATTAATTGATCTAATCTCTTTGATTTTCATTATCTCATTTCTTCTGAGATTCTCTTTGTTACAATGCTTCCAATTTATAATGGATTCTCTCTGTTATCTCCCAAGTGCTAATTCTTTCAAGAAAATCATGTTCTTTTCATTTCATATATCAGATTTTCTATGTTTTTTATGATATCTCCCATATTCTTTGAATATAATCTCTCCGATATCCCTTGAGCTTCAAAGCTGAAAATCTTTTTGCTAACTTCGATTATGCACCAATCTGAGTGATAGGCATAAATTTCGCTTCTATGGTCTAACCAGAACCGGAAGACCTACCCAAGGAGCAAACCATCTATAGTTTGTGTGGGTGAGGGTTCTTTAGGTTTATTAGTTGAGAAGTGTCAGTTATCACGGGATACTGACAGGGTCGAGCAGAGGTAAAATGTAAATGAAAGGGATATTAAAAGGAGATGGTGGTGCATCAGATCATGCTTTTCTTATAAAGCTGACCGAATTTAATTCTGCAAAGTGAGCCGGAGGGAGCTAGGTTGAAAAATGCTGAGAGCTGAGAGTTGAGAAAGGATTTGAAGAAAAGATAATCCTATCTTACACTGTGTCTGCTGGGTACACCACATAATCTATCAAGCCCTAGGCGACTTGATATTGAAAAAGACGTCATGGACCCAGTGACGCATGCACTTAATCCCACCAACTACTCAGTTATCTCTCAAAAGATTTCTGTTTCAATAATCACGGAGATATAGCACATTTCTATCGATATGTCATTCGGATATTATTGATATTGAAAAAAGGAAGACATTTGCTCCGGTCTCCCACTTCATTTGATGCACATTGTGTCTAGAGCTGATTATATACACTTTTAGGACACATCGAGTCTATCAGTCTGCGTGACTATAAGCTGCTAGTCCAAAGTGACTAAGCCGGAACAAATAAGAGTGATTCTTTTAAGATAAAGGATTTCACGATGACTATTTGGAAATCCTACCAGTGTTAACATCACGCCAGCACTGAACGTAGGTCACATAGATTATGTCTATTGTGCAAACAGGAATCCTATGTGGACCTGGACTCGTTTTCTCACAAAATGAATATGTTTCATTTTCCCCAAAGTTGAAAAGCTTTGTTTTTGTTCTGAAAATATATAGTATCAACTCGAGGGGGAGTGAAATTTTTGAGGGGGAGTGAGATAGATTTGTTTAATATAAGGAGGAAAGATATCAATTTGAGGGGGAGAAAATCAATTTGTAATAATTTCTGAGTTGTAATTGTTGTCGTATTTCTTCTACTGTAAAATCATTGCACTTATGTCTCTGAAGACTGTGCATGATGTTCATAATTCTTATGATCATCATGAGGGGGAGAAAAGATAGAATTCAGAGACAACGGTTGAGTAGATTGAAGACAACTGAAGACAATTGCAACAACTTATCAAGATAAAAGATATTCAAGATTCAAGGGGGAGTGTGATTACAAGAAAAGAGTAGATCAGAGAAGAAGAGATGTGAAGATCAGAGAGAAACAAATAAAGGATATTTTATCTGAAGATTCACATATTGAAGAAAAGAGAGACAGAGATTTGAAGACTCAGAAGAGATCAAAGAAAAGAAAAGGGCTCAAGAAAAGAGTTAACCTGAACAAGACTTTAATTGAAAATTGTTTTCATCTCTAAGGGGGAGATTGTTGGATACAATTATATATAGAGTTGAAAACAATATATTGTATTAGTTCTAGGGTGTGTTTTGTAAATATTAAATTATTATATTTGAGTATAAATAGGAAGTGGAATAATAGAATAAGGAGCTGACAGAATAGAAAGTGGACAGGTGAATGCATGTTGAGAGAATTGCTTTGCAAGTCACCAAGCACCGAATGTAATATCTTTTCTCTCAACTTAATCATTCAATATATTGTATTGAATTGTTAATTTTTCATATATTGTTTAATGTTGATATGAATTGCATGAAATATTGAATTTCACACCACGTGCCAAAACTTCAATTGTCATTATTAAAGTTGAATTCAGATCCAATTCAATCTAATATAATCTAATCTAACTTATCTAATGTATAATTAACTTAAATTTAATTAACTCAATTATAATTATATCATGTGTTTTTATAAACATTCACTCTTCATTTTATTAAATCGTGTCTGACAATATTTTTGTAATCAACTGTTTATATAGTATTTAGGTTCATATGACATACTAACTACCCATATATATTTGTTTTACAAGTTGTTTTAGTCATATAGATACTTATCAGATCTCAAACATAACATCTAGACAAGTTTTAAAATTTTCACATAAAATGACAAAACTGGCCTACATTCCTACTGTGGCATCCGAAAATCGTGTCTGTCAACGTTTTTGTAATCAACTGTTTATAAATTATTTAAGTTCATCCGACATACTAACTACCCATATATTCGTTTTACAAGTTGTTTTACTCGTATACATACTTATCGGACGTCAAACATGTCATCTAGACGAGTTTTTTTAATGTTCACATAAAATGACAAAACTGGCCTGCATGCCTATTTTTGGCATCCGAAAAAACATGTCTGCCAATGCTTTTGTACAACTGTTTATATTTTATTTAAGTTTATGTGACATACTAACTTCTCATATATTTGTTATACAAGTTGTTTTACTCGTACGCATACTTATCAGATGTCAAACATCTCATCTAGACAATTTTTTTAATATTTTGTTGTTTATATTTTATATAAGTTCATATGGCATAAATGGTTAATCAATGACGAGCAGTCTAACGCAACAGTGTCACGCTCTGCACAACCACGACATGACATAACAGTGTCACGCTCTGCATAACTACGACATGTTACCCTATAAATATGAAGCATTTTAACATTTCAACACATCTTGAGTCAATATCAAAGCCCACATTTCATACACATCGTTCTTAACTATAAAAATGTGAAAACACACTTGTGAATCAAGCAACAAAGGTCAGAATTCTAGTTCTTCAAGCTTGTCAAATTACATGTAAGGTCTTGACTCTACGGATCTATCTTGACGCGACACCGTCCAACGAGTGTGGAATCCTCGTTAGCGGCTTGACGGTAAGATCACACACACGGAAACACGGAGACTACCACAGTGTTAGACGAACAACTATGAACGGCCCTACACAATGATTCTCTCCGAAACAACTCTCTGGAAACTTGCAAGTTCGAGATCGCCTTTGCTAATCGCTCTGATAAACGTCTGCAAAAGTCTGATAATTAATCGAATTAACCCTTAATTATACTGACAGATTCGAGTTTGTTTTAGGACAAATTCGAATCAGGCCCAAGGCCCATTCGAATTTGTCCTCATGACAAATTCGAATTTTCCTCAAATTCGAACCTCACATATCAAACTTATATTTGAACTTATGTTTTAACTTATGTTTGAATTTATCTTTGAACTTTATGTTTGAACTTCTTGTAATACATTACACCAAGTTAAAACATACAATCAACCAATATCAAACACACATAATCACATATATCAAACACTATTCAATATTCAATACCAAGTTACTTGACTTACACAGAATGCTATCAAAACTTAGACTGCTATCGTCACACAGGATGTACTAACAGACTCCCCCTTGACGATAGCTTCTAACTATTTACATTTTGACTAAGTACTTGGACCATATAGACTACTTCCTGCATATAGACCTATATCTATACATATTCTCACTATCTTCTGGAACTTCCTGGCTTCAGATCTCCATCATTCGTGGAAGAAGATAGGCTGATCATGTAGCTTCTTCAGGTCGTCCTTTGATAGATTTATTAAGTGCAGTGGATCATACACTTTCAAAATAACTCTGTCTTGTGCATCTTCCATTACAGCTTCAGCAGTTTCATTATCGATATACCACCACTTCATGTTACTTAAAACAATTTGTGGCATCGATTTCATCGGCACCTTCTTCAAACATCTTACAGGTTTGTACACCATTCTGGCCCATGGCCTACCTGTATGAGGATCTATTCTCGACTCGTCCTTGACTCTCTTTCCGGTCCTCGGCTTAAGCCTTTCAAATTTACCTGACCGACCCTCTTTTCTTATAATATTCGCAATCACTTCAGCATACGGGTCGTCACCAATATTAGTTAGCTCTTTCCAAGCTAACTCTTTCACTTCAACCTTGGGCAGTGTGTTGAATACTTTCAGTGTTTGCCTCAAGTATTGATGTCCATCTCTCCTTTTCAATATAAATAGCTGCAATTCTCTGTCAAAGAACCAGCTTATAATTCCACCTGAGAGATTTTCTGAGCCCGGAACTCTCATTCTTATCTTCATCTTCGGCTCTGTCTTTTTTTCTTCTTTCCTGAACCATAAATTCATCAATTCAGCCCTAGATGGCTCTTTCTCAGCTTCTTCAAGTTCAGAATCCGCTACCGAGGCTAGTTTGAACTCATCAATATCAATCACATTGTGATTGTCTTGGACATATAACTCCGTGATAGGCTGTGAGTTTACAATCACTTCATCGACATTGTCGTCTTCATCCTCTATAACTTCGTCATCGGATCTCCAATCAACTATTTCCTCCGGCACGAATTCTCCTTCCTCCAACTCCTCTATCTCATCCTCAAAATCAAACTCCATCACTTCTTCCTCAATATCCCTCAGAGCGTCTATCATTTCGCTCTCAAAAGTCTTTGAGGGACTAGCTTCACCTCCTTCACCTCTTTCACCTCCTTCAGCTCCAGATTGACTCGGATCCCCCTGAACTTCGGCGTGTTGAGCAGAAGAAAAATCTACTGGCTCACTGTCTTTTGGTGCATCGGGATCATTGCCTTCGTCATCTTCCCTTCTCAACTCTTCAGTATCTCTGCAACTAGTCTCCCCCTAAGCCTTTAGGTTTTTCATTAATTGCTCAATGAGGGACCTCATAGTTCGGATCTCTGCAGCCTGATCGGTGACGAATGTCTTCAATTCAAGATTTTCTTTATCGATATTTGCGTTATGTGCTTGAAGCTCGCCGATGGCTTTAGTAAGTTGAAATATTTGGACTTGCTGGAAATCTACCTTGCTTCTGCTCAGAAAACCTTTGGTTGTCAGTGAAGGTGGATGAGGTAGATGGAATGGATGTGATAGGTGACGGGATGATTGGTGGAGGAATTGATGGTTGAACGGGTGGTGGTGGAATAGATGGTTGAGCCGATGGTGTTTCAGGCTCAGAAGCTGAAGCTGACAAAGCTCCTTGCATGAACCTATGCCGTTTGGCCCTTTGCCTAGGCACCAACGGAGTTGTATCTTCAATCTCGAAATCAGAGTCATCTTCATCCGAGTCTCTAGATGCTCTCCTCTTCTCTGCCTCTTGGTCAATAACCACTACCGAATCTTCCATCTCTTCTCTTGGTGCCTCAACCTCAATCTCCTCTACTTCCTCTGATGATGACTCAAAGGTGGTTACTGCCTGACCCTCTTCCTCTGGCTGATGATCATCTATATGTAGCATAAGATCATCAATAGTAGTCGGAGGCTCCAAAATATCACCAACAAGCTCAGTGGTAATCTCTTCTTGAGCATGTGAGCCTTGAGCCCAAATCTCTTCCAAAGTCTCCACCCATGGATCAATTACGGGGGCTACAAGTGAAGGACGCGCAGCATCCGTTGAAGGACCTGCTTCCATTGACTCCTGCACTCTGCTCGTTGAAGGCCTTGAAGCCTGAGTCTGTCTAATTTGAGCTCTCTGCCTCCTTCTTGGTTGTTGTTGAGGCCTCTGTTGTTGCTGTTGTTGTTGCGGCTGCTACTGTACTTGAACTTCCCCAGCCCAGTTCGGACCTTCCGGGGCCTCAAAATCAGGATTTACCACAGCACCAAAAAGTGGTGCATCTACAGGTCTAACCAATTCACCCCTACGGGCATTGTGCGCTTGACAAACTGCAAAAATCCTCAGGTCAATCACGGCGACACTCTGACTTTCTGGCAATTGCGGCAGGTTGGGCAAAAAGTGTCTGATCAACATCATAACGAACCTAGAATACATCAAAAACCTTTCTCTTGCTGGAGCTGTTATTTGGTGAACAAACTCCGCAAAGAACATTTCGGAGTAACTAAACCTCTGGTTGTAAACCAATGCTATCATCGCCGATTGCATCTTCGACACGATGTAGTCAAAACCGGCTTTCTTTGGAGTGAAGCACACCCTGAAGACATGTGCCAGATACCTCCATTGCCCAATTAAACCACTTTTCATGTACGATGCCTTAGCCACATCAAGTCTATACCCCATCCTTAAGAATGCTGCTTGCCTAACTTCCAACGGGAAGTCAATTGGCCCAGCTTCCTGCTCGGCTGTTCCCAACTACAAAACCCTGCGCAACATATCGGCGGAGAACACGAGAGGCTGTCTGGCGATCCTTGTACGCAATACTGTCGAAGTTACTGTACAGTCGACCTGCAGATGATCCCAAAATTGCCTAACGTAAGGCAGCACAATCTGCACATTATGCGAAAGGGCATACGACACCCTTGAAGCAGCCAAAAAATCCACCATTTGGCGAAATGCCTGAGCATCAGGTAGCTCACGGTCCGGTGACACGACCATATTATGCTTTTGAATAAAAGCTCCATCCCCCATATCTGCACATTTAGGTATAAAATTTATTAGAAGGGACAAAATAAAAATAAACTTGTTCAAATTCAAATTTGTTTTAGTTTGAACTTATGTAAGTTCAAAATCCAACACATATGAATTTCTACAAGTTTGACTTAAAAATTAGTCAATTATTTCGATTTTAATAGCAAATTCGAATAACATGTTCGAAATTGACCTTAATTCGAGTTTAATGACATGTTCGAATTTAGGAACAAATTCGAACCTATGAACAAACTCGAATGTCGGCATTTTCAAAACAAAAATCCAAGATTTAAACCATTTTAGACCTAGAAAATCACATTCATTAGTCCTAATAGGTTCTAATCGAAGATATTTAACACTTATGTGAAGTTTCACCGGTTCAAACTTTGTGATTTTGAATCACAAAGTTCAAAATCCTTAAATCCTTAAATCTAGTCAATTTTGGCTCAAATTGAGTCTAAAACTTCCTAAATCTTGTATAATGATGTTGATTATACCTAGATTTGGTAGTATATTCGAATACAAACAGACAAAATTTCGACAAACAGGAGAAAATTCGAATACGATAAACTCGAATGCTAAACTCGAAGTCGCACACAGTAGTAAACTCGAAGGTTAAAATCGAATGTAGGTGAATAATGAATGTTCACTGTTGACCTATATATACTACCTACCTTCGAATTTGTCTCCAAATTCGAATGTACTGCCAAATTCGAATGTAACATTCGACTTTGGCATAAATTCGAATTTAACTGAAAATTTTGAAAATTTTGAAAATCTTTGAATTAACTTTAACTTATTCAACTTTTCCAACTTTTTCGTGTAACGGAACAAACTATGCAAAATTTATTTACACTAAGCACAAGATTTTCACGCAATGTTTATTTATTCAACTAAGAATGCATCCTCAGTAATTTTGACATTTTTCCTAAATAAAATAAAATAAAATAAAATAAAAGAAAGTAAATTAAAATTTTTGAACAAAATTTAAACTTAAACTAATCTACAATATTTTTTTTAAAAAATTTACAACCTATACTTTACACTAACAGAATATTTTTGGCGAGAATAGTCAAAGAAAGGTTCAATCAGATAGCGGTGTCAAATACGCACTTTCAGTATTTTACTTCCACACTTAGGAATTTTTGATTCCTTTGTTTGTCGTGACATACATTTGTAGATGATTGTTGGTATTATTTTCCCTTTAAACATGTTACATTTTGGAATATCCCTTGGCCTTTTTATTTATCAAAAAATTACCCTACGTGACTCACACTTAGGCATACTTTTATGATCAAGGGATACACACAATGATTATAACTTTTCAGTATTGCAAACTTTCTTTAAAAGACAAACGTCAGACACAAGTCTGTATTTACATACAACAGAGTGTCTTAGTTTGTCTTAAAGTTTATTTTTAAAGCTAGCAAGACAGCGGTGACAGGTCTGTACCGACGTACAACAAAGCGACTTATCTTGCTAACTCGAGTCAAACCAGAGGCAACAGGTCTGTACTTACGTACAACAGAGTTACTTGTTTTGACTCTCAACTTAGTATCATGATTTTTTTCTATTCTTTTCATTTCTTTAAGATGTATCTGATGTTGCTATACATCCCAAGAAAGTTTTCATACCTCATTTAGAATCAATGTCTGTATGTCTCTAACATAAAAATTAAGACCATTTGGTCATACATCTAAGTTAGTGACACGTCTGACTTTTTCTTGAATATTTTATTAGCCTTGAGACTCCCTATATGTATTATGCCTACCAACATATCAAACTAGATAATGTATAACACTTAGAACTTTTGGTACATTATGTGTGAAAGCTTAACACTTAGAGATTGTAAAGACTGTGCTAATTTTCATCACTTTGAACCTATGTATCTAAGACTTAACTCATTTTCTGATATTCTCTTTTTTTTTGAACTTTTTATGGTTTTCTCTCTTTTTTTCTTTTGTTTTTCATAAATAAGAGTAAGAATATAAAATAACCTACTAACTTACTATAAAAAGAAATTTTCCTAAGCTACTAAGCTTACTATAAAAAGAAAGAAAATCTACTCCTATAAAAGGAAATAAACTCTACTAAGGTCAATTTACTCTGGATTACACATTCCGTTTAGCTGAACTAAATACTCAAAACGTGACTTATTAAAAGCTTTGGTAAATAAATCCGCATTATTATCATCCGTTGCAACTTTTACCAGCTTAATTAAGTTCTTTTCAGCACAATCACGAATAAAGTGGTGTCTTATGTCTATGTGCTTGGTTATACTGTGTTTAACTGGATTATTTGTTATTGCAATAGTTAACTGGTTATCTATCCTAATAGGAGTATGAGTATAAGTCAAACCGTAATCCAGTAGTTGTTGTTGTATCCACAGAACCTGTGAACAGCAACTACCCGCAGCAACATATTCGGCCTCGCACGTGGACACGGCTACCGAAGTCTGTTTCTTGCATTGCCTGGAAACGAGCCTCCCTCCTAGGACTGTCAACCTCCAGTTGTTGACTTGCGATTCAAGCTACATCCGCCATAGTCTGAATCCGTGAATGCCTCCAATTCCAGATCACCCTCCGCGTGATACCAATGTCCCAGCTTCGGTTTCGACTTAAGCTATCTCAGAATCCGCTTCACAGCTTTCATGTGCATCTCCTTTGGATTAGCTTGAAATCTAGCACAAATACACACAGCAAACATTATATCAGGTCTAGAAGCAGTTAAATACATGAGTGACCCAATCATTGCCCGATATAACTTTGGATCCACATCGGTATCACTTTCTGTACTCGGTCCAAGATTATGATTCACTTGAATCGGCATGCTGAAGTGAGCTGTCAGCTTGGTTCCTTCCATCCCGAAGCGCTCTAAGATGTCGTAGACATACTTCGTATGATGAATAAACATGCCCTCCTTCCTCTGTTCGACTTGCAAACCCAGAAAGAAGTTTAACTCACCCATCGCACTCATCTCAAACTTAGTCTTCATAACCTTTTCAAAATCTGTGCACATCTGCTCCTCTGATGACCCGAAAATTATATCATCGACGTACACTTGTACCAAGATGAAATGTTCACCTTTTCGCTTCACGAACAGCGTACTATCTATTCTCCCTCTTTCAAACCCGTTGTCTAAAAGATGATTAGATAGAGTCTCGTACCACGCCCTCGGTGCTTGATGTAATCCATACAAAGCCTTATCTAACCGATACACTCTGTCTGGATATTTTGGATCTGTAAACCCAGGCGGCTGTTCCACATATACCAGTTCCTTCACTTTCCCATAAAGGAAAGCACTCTTAACATCTAGCTGATAAACTTTAAAACCTTTGAAGGAAGCAAAAGCTAAAAACCAACAGATTGCTTCCAGCCTTGCCACTGGCGCGAACACTTCATTGTAATCGATTCCTTCCTCTTGGTTGAAACCCTTTACCACAAGCCTTGCCTTGTTGCGAGTGACTATACCCCGATCATCTGTCTTGCACTTAAAAACCCATTTGGTTCCTATTGCAACTTCTCCTCGAGGTAACGGAACTAACTCCCATACTTCTAGTTTCCTAAATTGTGACAGTTCTTCCTGCATCGCTTCAACCCAAGAGTTGTCTTTTAGTGCCATTTGCACATTTTTCGGCTCTACTTGCGAGATGAAGCATGAGTAGAGGCAAGTGTGAAAGGCCTTGGAGTAATTGATCATCGACAACAACACTGTGTTGTTATTCAAACTACTCCTAGTCCTCACACCAGTATTAGGATTTCCTATGATACTCTCAATAGGATGATTTTTATTGATCCTAGATGTTTCTATCTCGTCAACCCTAAGATTATCCACCAAATTTGATCCTATCTCTCCTAACGGGGGAACGACTTCAGACTCCACATTTTCTTCCTCATGGACATTGTCTTCAGAGTTAGAACTTGTTGTCTGATTTTCGTTTGTAGGCATTTCAGAATCATTTTCTTCTGGAGATCTATCTTCAGTTGGTGTAGGCTCGGATGTTGATGGAAAGGTGGTCCTCGGAAAACTTTGACCCTCGTCATTCAGATTTAATGACGACATGTCCTATTCGATTGTACCTGCATTTCCATCCAAAGGAATGTTAAATGACTTAAACAATTTGTCATAATCAAATATCCATTCCGGACCAGTTTGGAGTTCATGTGTACCATTTGATTTATTAAAAACCCTTTTATTTGGTGAATTAGGCACATAACCTAAGAAATAACCTTCATCAGCCTTTTCATCAAATTTTGGTTGATGTTTTGTTTTCATTAGCGTACATGGTACCCCAAACGGTTCGAAGCCAGTTAAATTTGGTGGCCTTTTATTCAAAACTTCATAACAGGTTTTGTTCAATGAGTTGACAGTAAGGACCCGGTTTAAAACATGGCACGCGGTATTCACTACCTCCCCCAAAACATGGTAGGAAGCTTTGAATCCGAAAGCATGGTCCTTGCTGCCTCAATCAAAGTCTTGTTTTTCCGTTCTGCAACCCTATTTTGCTGTGGCTCATATGGTGCACTAAATTGATGCACTATGCCCTTTGATAGGAAATATACACCAATAACCGTGTTTTTAAATTATGTTCCATTATCACTTCTGATACGCTTAACCCTCGTTCCGTAAGAGTTTTCCACTTGGTCTAAGAACCTGATGAGCTTGGCAGCCGTCTCGTCCTTTGTACCTAAAAAGAAAACCCAAGAAAAACGTGAGTAATCGTCAGTAACAACCAAACAGTACCAACTACCACATATACTCCTTTTGTTGATTGGTCCGAAGAGGTTCATATACAACGAATCGAACGTGGCAGCTATTGAGTTCTGAGTCTTGGACTTGTGTGCTTTCTTGTGTTGTTTTCCTTTCTTGCACGATAGACACTTGTCCTCGAACTGAAAACTTTTCATGGGAACACCTTGCACCAATCCATTTTTTGTAATGTAGTTCATTTTTCTTAGGTGCAAGTGTGCCATACGTCTGTGCCATAAAACCGACTCAGTCTCTGAAGCTTTTAATAGTAGACAAATTGGTCCCATTGAAGATTCCGGCTTGTTCATGTCGAGAATGTACAGGTCATTCTTCCTTGGAGCCCTCATCAGTATCCACTCTTCAGGTACTTTGAAACCAGGTTTCAGCACTAATGCCTCAGTATCAGTGAAAAGTACTGAGTTCTTTTTATCAAAGATTTGAGATACACTAATGAGATTGTGAACCAGTTTATCAACGTGATAAACTTGATCCAGTTTGATAGTCCCATTAGTGACCACTCCAGTACCGGTGATATTGCCTCCTTTATTTCCAGCGAATGATACAAAGCCCCGATTCCCTCCCTTGAAGTCTGCAAGTAGACTTCTTTCCCCTGTCATGTGCCTAGAGCAACCACTGTCGATGAACCATTTGTTGTCTGGACCTGTAGTTATCTCCTGCACATGAAAGAAAATAGGTTAGTTATCACGGGGAACCCAAGCCATAACTGATTTGGTAATACCATTCTCGTCCACATACTTGAACTCTTTCAAATACCCATCTCTCCGTTTAGGTGACTTGGGTTTTTGAATTGGAGTCTGTTGTGGTGTAGAGTGATTTAAGTTCACTCTCGGCCTTTGTGTAGGCATTTGTTGTGGAGCTCTTGATTAATTTCGATTATATGGCATTTTCGATTGATATCCCTAAGCTCTACCTGGTGTTTGATGTCTTACAGGAGTATGTGATCTAACCGGAGTGTAAGCTCTGCTAGGTGTGGTACTCCTATAATTCTGATGCGGTCCTGACCTAGATTGATTAATGACTCTATTTGGTGAATTAGTCCTAATCACTTCTTTGGGTCGACCTGACACAGGTGTTTGTTTCACAGCAGATTTAGATGTGGCTTGCACAGTTTTCTCGGTATGTTGAGAACTACTAGTGCTTGCAACACTTGGAGAAGGCATATGTTGTTCCGGCTTTCCAGTTTTAGGTGTAGCGTCTACTTTCCTATGTGGACAACTAGAAGCAACATGCCCCCTTTCGTGACATCTAAAGCAAGACATTTTGTCAATCGACTTTTTATGTGTGCCTATTGACTTAGGTGTCTCACTAGTGTCTGGTTCTTTTGTTTCAACTATAGCGACTGGTTCCTCCTCCTGATCATTAAAGTCAATTTTGTGTTGTCCTACAGGTTTATCACTAGAGGATGGCACAAATTTAACCTTCTTAATCGTGATATTATTAGCAGTCACCTTAGTTTCATTTTCCTTAGCAATTTCAGACACTGGTTCCGGTATTTCCTCTGATTCAACTTATTTTTCAGTTTTCTCCTAAGGTTGAGGTACATAATTATCATTGAAAGGTGGAGGACTCTCATGATACCCTAGACCTATAGGCTTCTTAGACTGACGCTGTGCATCTAAGATCTTTCCTAGGTTGAGTGATAAGTTCCTAAACTTTTCAAGTTTACTGTTTACCTCAGCTACCTTCACCTTAGATTCAGCTAGCTCTACTTCTTTGGTTTTAAGCTCTTTGGTTAATGGCTCAACATGTTCGTACATCAGTTCTAATCTAACACACTGTTCACTAAGCTTGTCCTTTAGAACTACGACATCTTCTGCATCTGCTTTAAGCTTATCCCTAAGATCTTCCTTTATATCTACTAGGCTAGCGTTGTCTGATTTTAATGATTCGTTCTGAGCAGATATAGTTTGATGTGATTCAAGTTCTAAATTTAAACCTATCGTTAGACGTAGCACACAAAACACATAAATCATGGAAAAGAGAAAAGTTCAGAGTTACCTTGGCATGATATGATTCCACGTTGGCCATCTGTGTGGCGAACTCCAGAATTGTCTGATCTACTGACTTTTCTACCCACATCGGACTGCTTTCATTCTGATTGCTGTCCCCTGTAATTTCCTCTGCTCCATCACTTCCAGTCTCGGTCACTTCAGCCATAAAGGCTCTAGCATTCGACTCTGGATGTGTACTCCAGTCATAAGTTCCATCAAGTTGTCTGTCTCATGTGACGTTGGATAATAGACCAGCTATATTCGCCTGACTGGTTGAACTACCCGGCAGATATCTCCCTTGAGATTGATTCTTATACTGGTTCTGGTAGTTTTCTACTTTCGGTCTCTGACACTCTCTAGCAAAGTGTCCTAACCCTTGACAATTGTAACATTTAACCTTGGATTTATCAAACCCAATCTTATTATTACTAACGTTGAGGTTTCTTCCCGTCCTCTTGATGAACCTTTTAACTCTCTGAGTTACCATGGCCAGTTGCCATTGCAGATCCATCTCTTCTAGATCATCAGGATCTACCTGATCGTAATCCTCATCCCAAAGCGCAGGATCGTTGATTTTTCCCTGAACACAATTGCCATAAGCGGCCACAAATGAAGCCAACAAGTTCAGATGGTCTTCGGCTGATTTTGCGCTCATAGGCATCTTTGAATACCCTTGAGATGTAGATGTAGGTGTAGCCTAATTCTGCTTTTCTTCTGGTCTAGCAAAACCTAAGAAAGCCCTACTTACTGAGTCTTCTGATTCAACCGGTGTCGATGTCTCTCCCGAGAAGAATGCTGTAGCCGTCTTCACATCAGTTGCCCCTGAGGATTTGGATTTCCCAAAGTACATGTCCGGATCCTGTACTTGGTCGTAATCCCTTTCCTTCTTAAGCAATTCAAAGTGATATGCCCTCCGCGTTCCTAAAACATTATCTAGGGTTAGAGTATAGAACTTGTCTTCTTCATGCTTTATCAGCGCCACATACATTTCCCATTTGGCTGGCAAAGCATCTAGAATTTTGTTAATTTTCTCTGTTTCACTATACTCCACTTGTGGCTGTCTAACTCAGTCAATAAGTGATAGAATCTGGTAATTGTCTCATCTAGCTTTTCGTTCTTCAAAGCTTTGAAGATTGCGAACTGCTGCTTGAGCATTTCCATTCTATTCTTTCTGACCCTCGGGTTACCTTCACACCGTTTCTCTAAAGCATCCCACAGTTCTTTTGCTGTCTTCAGGTTATGGAAAGTGTGCAAGATCTCCTGTGGTAATGCCATTCTAATGATTGCGAATGCACGGCTCTCGGCTACATACAACTTTTTATCGTCGTCCTTCATCTTTGAATATGGCACAACCTTTTGTCGTCCTTCAATCTCAGCCGTAGGTGGAATGTGTCCTTCGTCTATACAAATCCACATCCGCATATCATTAAACCTCGCGAAGTCGGCGAACCTATCCTTCACCAGTAATAATCCTCTAATTTCATCAAATTCGGTGGAGAATTCGCTTTTCCGACTTCGTGATCCATCTCAATAAACCTCTGTAGACTTGCCATTGTTTCAAATATTTTTGAATTGAAACTTAATTAATTTAATTTGAAATTAATTTAAATAAATTCTTTCGAATTTGAATAAATTCGAATTTAATTAATTTTAAATTTGTTTGAAATTAAATTCGAAATTAAGTTTGAAATCCAACTAAATTCGAAATTAATGGAAAATTCGAAGGTTCAATTAAATTTGAAGGTCCTAATTCGATTTTAGAGTAAAATCGAAAACCAAGCAAATTCGAATTGGCCAAACTCGAATCAAACCCTAAGGAACCTCAAAAGGAGCGTATTTCTGACAAACTCGAAAATGAGTAAACCCTAATACCCCCTTAATAAACTCGAGCGCCGCAAGTTCGAAAAATGGATAATACTTCGAGTTTTTCAGATTAAACCAATATTTTTACGAGTAAAAATATTAATTTCGATCAAAAACTTGAACAACTACAAAGTATTTTCCGAGATCTGACTTGTTAAACTCGAAATACCTCCAAAAACGTGATATTATCCGTCCAAACGTCAAGAAACCTAGGATGTTGCTTATGAACACGAAGAACACCAAGAACACCCAACCTGTCTCGGATACCACTTGTAAGGTCTTGACTCTACGGATCTATCTCGACGCGACACCGTCCAACGAGTGCGGAATCCTCGTTAGTGGCTTGACGGTAAGATCAGACACACGGAAACACGGGGACTACCACGGTGTTAGACGAACAACTATGAACGCCCCTACACAATGATTCTCTCCTAAACAACTCTCAGGAAACTTGCAAGTTCGAGATCGTCTGATAATTAATCGAATTAACCCTTAATTATACTGACAGATTCGAGTTTGTCTTAGGACAAATTTGAATCAGGCCCAAGGCCCATTCGAATTTGTCCTCATGAAAAATTCGAATTTTCCTCAAATTCGAACCTCACATATCAAACTTATATTTGAACTTATGTTTTAACTTATGTTTGAATTTATCTTTGAACTTTATGTTTGAACTTCTTGTAATACATTACACCAAGTTAAAACATACAATCAACCAATATCAAACACACATAATCACATATATCAAACACTATTCAATATTCAATACCAAGTTACTTGACTTACACATAATGCTATCAAAACTTAGACTGCTATCGTCACACAGGATGTACTAACATTACATACAACAATCTATTCAAGAACTGAAACACTCAAATTTAAGAGATCGTTGTTTGATTTTCGACATGATCGAAAGATGCAAGTACTTCCGACACTTGATTAATGAGAAGAGGAACCAAATCAAACTTCTTCAAATTGAATGCCAGCAAATTTCAATCAACTAGAGGAGGAGAACTCCAATAAATTTGTAGAAAGAAATAGTAAATTGGATTCCCTTGAAGGAGTTTGAGCTAGAAAAAATGAAAGACTGGCGTGGATTGAGAGAGCGAATGGTGCTTTTTATGACCAAAATACGCTTACATATATGAAACAAACAATTCAGCATCTCGAAGCTGCAAATGAATCTGATGAAAGGTTAGAAATTGAATTATGTCGATGGTGTCAACATTTCCGAAGTCTGTTGAAGTATCAGTGTCACCGTAATGTCAAACATTTAGGGAGGCTCAGATTAATGATTATAACAAAATACAAGAAATTGACGATATATTTAAATGTTATGAATCAAACATTCAACAACGAAGTGCTTGTGGGTTTTAATGACTTCAATAAATCTAGTTTAATTCTGTCATGCATTCAGTTTTTTTATCGTTACAATTTAACTTTAAACATTTACAATATCGGTTACAACCTTAGTTTGGAATATTATTTATATAATTTTATTATGTGAGTTTTTTTTTGTATGAAGTGGATGATGGATTAAGTGATAATTTATTTGAGATTATATATTTATATTTACTATATGATATATAATTCTGATGCATGAATTAAGTGATAATATATATTATTATGTTTAAAAGAAATAACATAAAAGATATTACAATTATAACATGGGAAAATTATGCAAAAAACCATCAAAGTACAAAAAATTTTCGATTAAGTCCCCATTTCAAATTTTATTTCTGATAAGTCCCCAAACTGCTTAAACCTTTTAAATTGGTCTGTTAACCTGTTATAACAGGTTAACATGCTTAAACCTATTTTGCAAAAAACATCAAAGTATAAAAAATTTTCGATTAAGTCCTCATTTCATTTTTTTTCCCTTATAAGTCCCCGAACTAATTAAACCTTTCAACTTTTTGATAAAATAAAATGAATTTTTTTAAACTTTTAAAAACGACGATGTTTATTACGATGACAGAGCATGCCATGTTTGTCTAGACCAAAATAAGTTGGTTTGAAAACAATATTCTTTCAAAACGACAATGGTTGTTTGAAAATAATAAATTTTTTAAAAAGTCTGTCATTTCGGATAACATAAGTTGGTTTGATATAATAACATAAATGATGATTCTTTCGAACCTATGTTTGTCTAGACCACAATGTGTAAATATATTTAGCCGGTTCATCCCGACTAAACTTTAAACAAGAAAAATGATTGTTTTGATTTATCATTTTGTTTTATTATTTTTTTTTTGCATCCACGTATGTGTTACGTGAGTGTCAATTGAACAATCACTTAAATTGATAAAACAACAAATAACATGAGTTTCATCAAGATAAGAGATTTATGTGGCAAAAAAATTAGTTGAGGGATTTATAAGACAAAATAATTTAGTTAATGGATTTATAATACAAAATAATTTAGTTGGGGGACTTAATCGAAAAAAATCATAGATTTATAAAATCCACGTCAGCAATTGCAACCCGCTTAACAGGTTACCGATAATTTTTTTTGAAAAAAACACTAAATTCGTGATTTTTATTTAGTTAAGGGACTTATCAGACAAAAAAATTGATTGAGGGACTTAATCGAAAAAAACTTGTAGTTTGATGTTTTTTGTGAAATTTTCCCTTACAACATTTATAAAAAAATAGGATAAATTAATATTTAGTTTTTTTTCTTATTGTTACAATTTAATTAACATAATGTTACGTACCAGCATCTCCATACGTGATGTGTTTTGAAACCCTGTCGTTGTGTTTTATATAGTGCACGATGTGTATAACGGTGCGCTCCCAATACCGGTTCGTATACTCGGTGGTGGCTATGACACTATTCATAACTCTATTTACACCATCGATATATCTTTGATGTCTTGTATACCAGTTGGTGGCGCGTCTACCACCTTTTTTACAACTGAGTAAAATTCTATGCTCATGCGGTGTGATTAACAGGTTTGTTGGGATTGGCTGATACATTCTAAATTATCTCATTACCCGACTGGGTAAATGTGGCTCCATAATTTCCCAAAAAACTCTAAATGTTCCCACCGCCATGAATCCTGGCCAATCTTACATGAATCAGGAAGAATATCCATGACTAGGTCATAAGCTGTCCATGAGAATCATAAAATTTAAAACAAATGAAAAACATGTTATTTTTACGATCAATGAAAACACTTGTAACAATTAGTTTAATTTTTGCATAGTAATACGTTTGACTACCAAAAACAGTGGCCAGTCAGGTCAGTTGGGGGCAAGATCCTTTCGATTTAAAATCTTTTGAAAAATCTAACAACCACAACCCGAACGTGACTATCCTAGACACCACAGTATTGATTATATCGAATAGTATTACAAATATAATACCAATAATAATAACTAAACTATTATTTTGAAATTTAATATTGACAACTTAATTTATTTTTATTTACCAAATCGTTTGTTAAACTAGCCAATCCATGTGGGTATGTATCAAGACAGTGGGTTGTCGTGCTAACAAAACTCAGATCACCTTAGCACCTATTTCATATGTAATAGAATTAAACAATTTATTGCAACCGAAAACATCACACATATAAATATATAATTGTAAAACAATATTTCAATACATACCTTGCACCGTACGGTTTTGAGTAATTATACATTGTTCTTACAATTCTGGGAGAGGTAGTTTTGATTCTCTTCCAGCACCATAATTGCAACAACACAAGCAGACCATAAATCTCCGTAGTTCCGGGTTGTGTCGCTCTGCATAAGTTTCGATAAAGATTTGCTAGAACGACACTACCCTAGCTAATAAACATCATGTTTCAAGGTTCAAAAGATGTATTAAATATAACAACGAAACCCTCCTAGCAGATGAATCTAGAAAAATAGTACCCCCAATAAGATGAAGAATGTAACACCGAGTTCTTTGTTAGCCCAGTTCATGTGTCGGATTCACTAATATGGTCATTATTTGATCTAATATTCTAGCTAACTTCATTTGAAAACCTTTTAAACACCTAGGATCGGGCGTAAAACCTAGATATATTGCACAAATATGATTAATCTCATTTTCAGACAAATTATCTAAAACTGTAAGAACTATACCATCGACCGGCAGGCCCACAAGACTTGTACGTCTTGTAACGTTATTGTGGCTACACCGATCGAAAAATGGAATGTGTGTGTCTTGGGACGCCACCTTTCTACCATTGTGGTGATCAAATGATGATGAACTATATGGTATCCCGATTCCAACACTCCACCAAATTTGGCGACTTTTATTTGATCCAATATAACGTTCGGGATGGGATGGTCGGTGATATAATTTCTAAAATGTTTGGTCCGCCCTCCGTGTATTCAACTCTTTATTTTTATGAATATCAACATTATTGAAATTTTGTCAAACTCGATGCTGATCCCATAAAAATAATAAATAAGGGTTGTTCGAACCGAAAAATAATTGTGAGACATTTTGTTAAAATATTAAAGAAAAATAACATTTTTCGCTAAAAGTACAAACTAATTAACAAGTAAAAAGTATGTTTAAAAATAATATTTTTGTTCACAAATATTTTTGAAAGAGAGATAACTTTAAAGAAGAATTAAGGAGGTGTGAATTTTTTTTACACCAATGTTATTTATAGAGGGGGAGAGCCGGTCGGATGGAGAAAGCAACAAAAACCTGTGACCACTGGCCGAGGGTGGCAGAACTGGCCGGAGGTGGCATGTCTGACCTACCCCCCTCCCATCAATCGCATCACATTAAGTACTTGGGAGTCATGGTGACCGATTTAATTTGAATGGGTCGGGGTTGACAACCCCGATGTGATCAGTTTTGAATAAAAATGCAATTATTTCTATAATTTATATTATTATTACAATTATTTCAATAATTTTTCTCTTAATAATCTTAACTAATAATTAGAAATTTATCGACTGAACTTTAATTAATTAAATAGATAATGGATTTAGTAAATGATAGAGTTAAAATATTGATAAATATACAATGTACTTTTATATCAGGACTCTAGTGATTTGTTCGAAGCGTGTGGTTTTTAGTTGTGCCTTCTGCTGATATCGGATAGTCGCTTGACGAGTACAGATTGCAAGCATTGTGAGTAATTGATTAAATTTCATGAATGATCATTTATAATATGTTTGTACTCGTTATCCGTTTCACTCCCATTGCCATGTTTATCAATTCATTGCCATAACTCTAATTCGTTTCATCACTATGAGTTGTTACATGATAACCTTTTATTTCCCAGTATGCATATTGTGTATGTATGTGTTGATAGCATACATGTGTGGCTGCATTATTTTATACGCTGTAAGTTGGGAGTGCTGCAAGTAGTGTTACTGTGTATGCATTGTTGTGAGGGTCGGATGCTACACAGATTACCTTATTCGTGGACACACTGCTAGGAAGGACGGGTGCTACACATGTTTAATTTGTGCTTGATAACTTGTATCATTCATATCGTTTATGTTATTTGTGCTATTAAATTTGTTACTCGCTACGCGACGGCTTACCCCAGTTGTGATGATTACTTTTCAGGTTTAGCTGATAAGGGTAAGACACCAGCTTCAGGATCTAGAGTATGAGGACTTACGCCATCACAAAGACTTTCGCTTTTACTATAATAAATTTTGAACTTGTAAATGGGATGGATAGACTCCTGGATTTTCGATTTGGTTGTAATAACTAGATATTTTATTTTAGGGTACTTTGAATGTTATGGATTTAGTTTTTTATGCAAATCTTATAAATTTGAGATTTGAACTAAGAAACTTATATTAAATTGCTTCCGAGGGTTAACTGTAGACATTGGAAACGTCACGTTATTAGAACAAGGCATTTCAGATGACGGTTGGGAGTGACCCAAACAATGCACCAACCATGGCTTATCACAATAATAGTAGCGTGTATGGATGTCATTTTAGAAAACATTATTACCACATTAGTTATATACGTGATTAAGTAAAACACATGAAATAAAATTACTATTAACTTATCAAAATAGTAAGGAACTATGCATGTATTCATAATTAATAATCATATGTTCATCCCAAAAATACTTCCATCTCACCTAGAATAACTTAAATAACTACATGAGCCCTCACAATGCTTTTCTAGCCTAAAAATGAGTTTACACGCACTTGAATATTGAACTAATCAATCACATGACCCTCTATATTACGTCCTGACCCTTTTCATAAGCTTTAAACAACCGTGAATAGGCAAATAACATTTACATATCACCTTTTTAGAAAAATAAAAGAACCCTAAAATTTTACAATTAATGTTATCACATGCAATTGTCATGATCGTGACCATCCATTGCGGTCCACCTACGATGCAGCACCATCCGTCATGGGCACCCCGTCGCAGCTGAGATCATTAATCCTGGGAACCATTGTGAGTACCTGTCAAGATCAAATCTCCTAAGACTAACTGGTTTGAATAAATCAGAGTTAAACCAATAATCTTGTTTTTTAATCAAAGTCCAATTAAGAAGTTTGCGGAATAACACTTAATTGTTTTAAGAAAAACTTTCAGAACAATAAGAACAGAACAATTTAAATCAATAAACACAATTAATATCAAAACCTTTGTATTGCCAACCACTGATTACAAGAACCTCTAATCTGTTTGATTAGACGAAGAACGCAAACTGTTCTTAGGGTTTTACAACCTTAGAGGCTTGAGAAACTTTAATCAGAATACAAGTTACAATATGAATTGCTTAAGCACCGATTACATAAGAAAGACCTAATCTATCTCTATTTATAACCTTCTGATTTGTTTCCTTGACAATCTGCGATTTCTCTTGAGTGGATATCTTTGGAAGATTTTCGAATCTTGAAATCTTTATCACTTCCTGATTTGTAGCACTTTCTGTTATCAACATCTGAAACAGCTTGAACTTTAACTCTAGCAGCTTTAACATTTTGCACTAGCAGCTCGAGTTTCTTGAACTAGCAGCTTGAACACAGAAATACTACTAATAGTCTGAGAAATCCTAACTAACAGCTTGACATACTTAGATTATTTCCCAACAATCTACCCCTATCTTAAAGTCTTAACCAAGACTTTAAAAATTCTTTACATAATCAAAACTTTAAGGAAATATTTACAAAGTAAAACTGTTATCTTCAAACTAAGGCATCCAAAAACTTACATATTCACAGTTGTGCAAGGTTCTACCTTAGAGCTTTTGTGAAGTTTCTTTTTAACTCTTCACCATCACAATTAACCTTCATTGTATTCATCTTATGTAGTCATTCTTTTGGAAGATCGAGAAATTCAATACTATAGAATCTGCTGGATCCATCTGCCAGTTTGAGTCTATATGTCATGGATTTTTCATATAGATCAATCTATACAATCTTCATTTCCTTGGCAGCTTCTATATTCGTTCTTAAAGACTCTGGATCAATGATGCTTTGAAGACCTTTTGTGACATTCTGAACCCATATAATTGAAGATCTAGAGTGGCTAACCTTCCCAATATTGTGCATCTGTGTCAGCTCTGCTCTATTCATCCTTTGAACGATTTGAAACAGGTTCTTGTACTCTTCTTCTGGACCAACTTCTCTTTTAAACACAAGATGATATACCAGATCAATGTTATCCATTGATTTGGCATACCAGTAAGTAATTGGTGGCTTGGAAAAGTCATATTTATCTAAGGCTTTCTCTATCTTCATTGCTTTCTGTAATTGCTGATCAAACATAACCCTTTCCACTTGATCAAACTTTGCTTGAGAAATGTCTTCTGGTTGAGGCACAGCAAAAGTTTGAGAAACTTCTTTGGCTTATTCAGGAGATTTGATTTGTTCAGTATCCTTCTCTTTAGCAATGGCCTTATCATACAAGGCCTGGAGCTTCTCTGTAGACCATGATTGTGCAAGAGCTCTTAGAATACCAGCACTTGCAGAATTTACTTGCAAATTTATTAAAACTCTTCTGTGCTCTGCCTTTGAAGGCCCTGTTGGCCTTTTTCTCTTCTTTTGCCCCTCCTTGACAAATAATCCACGTAAATAGTCACTAACGGTTTCATCATCACCCATAGAGACTTGAGCTTGAGCTTGTTGATCAAGGATTTGGTCTTGTTCTTCTGTAATTTTTCTAGCCAGTTCAACATCAGCAGCAACTTGAGCTTCTTTTGAAACAAACTTGATCTTTGGCTCTTTAATTAGAATGCCTTTGCCTTTGCCTGGAACTGCTTCTTGGACTGTTGAGGATGTTCCTTGATTTCCTTCTCTGATTAAAACACCACATGGCCTTTTAAGAGAAACAGCTTGAACTTCTGAACTAACAGTTTGAAAACTGGTGGGACTGTTAGCCCAGAAGTTGGAACTGCCAGAGATGAACCTGGAACTGCCTAGACTTAATGTGGGATCTCCTGATTCTCCCCCTTTTTGGATGCATTGGTTTGATCAGAGGGACCAAAAACCGTTTCTAATAGGGTTTCAATCTGCTTCTCTAGCTGGACAATCTTGGTACGATACAGCTTCAACCCTAGCTGGAATTGGGCAAGCTTTTGCTGTGGGACTGCTTAGAACCTTTGAAGTGCAAGAATTTGTGATCCCTGTATAGCAATGATGGACTTGTAACGTTCCAAAAGCTACAGCAGGTTTCAGCTGGGGATCCGTCAAAACCATTAGTTGCTGATTGGCCTCAAGATCTTCAAATGATAAAGGTATTTAAGAACTATCATTGGCACTAGTACCAGATGTACTAGTAGCATCTGGGCCCCTCTGTTCTTGGTATTGGGGACTTCCAGAAGGTGCTTGCACACCCTCTGTTGCCATGGGTGTGGTCTTAGTGATGTTGGAATTGTCATGTGCCCCTTGTGCAGAAGCATCAGTAGTTCCAGCCACAAAGCCCATATGAACATCCTTAGGAGGGATGTTCCCCTCCATATTGAAGTTAGGAGAGTCCTCAGTGGGTTCCCTTTGGATATGTTGTGCAAGAGTATCCTCTTGCACAATGATATTTAGCTCTGGTTGTGGGACTGAGGTGGAAGGAGCACCTGCAACCCTTTGTTTCTTTTTGGTGTATATTTTGAGTGGTGGGGCTGGGGAGGTATGTCTGATAGAAGGATCAGAAGGGATATTTGTATCATGGGGAGTGGGTTGGGATCCTGGAGGTGAAGCACTAATGTGGGGCCGAGCCTACTCAGGATCCTTTCCCCTGTTTCTTAAAATGATAATCTGCATTACTTGAGGCAATGAGACATCAACAGTATGAAAATTTGCACTCTGTTTCAAAAATCTTTTTACAGATGGTAAAGAGTGCTCATGGGAAACATGTGTCCTTTTATGTAGTTTTAAAGAATTGCAAGATTTTGCAATTATTTCAGATAAGAATCGAGGATACATCAAAAATTCTCATTCTTTAAGGCGTGATGCTTTAACATCCCTTGAAAAATCATATTTGAAAAATTGAACTGTTGGCATGTGGATAAGCAAACTAAAGCAGTTGCAATATTTGAAGAAATTCAGACCAACCAGTTCTTTTAGGACTTGGACATTGTTGAATGATATGTATAAGATATTTCCATTTGGGGCCAAAATTTGCTTTGAATAATGTGAATGAATCAGTTGGTCCCCTATACCCTATCTCAAATAAACCTTCATGTAAAGCAGTAAGATGAAGATCATTGATACCTTCAGCATCTTGCAGTTGCAAGTGCTGTCGAATGGAGTCCTCTGAGATGGTGACGGATTTACCATCAATGGTAGACGCAAGAGTTGTAATTCCATCGTTTATGTTCAAACGGACTTTTTTCCATAACTGCTCTATGTATGATACATAGATGGTAGGGTTTACTGTAAGAGCATAGTGGATGGATGAACTGCGAAGGAAATCCATCATTTCATGAAACGGTTGCAGTTCAACATGCTTTAGTGTGTATGTAAGATAGTTGTGATCTTTGACAAACTCCATTGATGCTCAAGAACGGGGGGGTTTAGGGTTTGGCTTGAAGATTAGAGAATCCGCAAAGGGAGGGAATGAGAGGGATCTGGTAGATATTTAGAAACTGTAGTTGCAACTGAACGAAACTGGGACTTTTAAGGGTTTGGATTTGAAAATATCTAGTCCCGCATTCAAACTCCTTAGAAATAACTGAAATGCCCTGCACACTTAACAGACCAAGTGAAGTACAACTAAAAGTTCGAGAAAATGTACTAGCAGCTTGAGAATATTCTCAAGCTGTTAGATAGTTGCAAAGCAATATCTATTGGAACAGTGTCTCCCCCTTAACTAACCACAGAAAACAAAGAATTTACACAAATTACAAGGGATGGTAATTTAAGGGAGATTAGTCCATGTTTACCATACCAATATTTGACGCCAGAAAAGTGAATCTTCCTACATCAAAAGGTTTAGTAAAAAGATATGCTAACTGGTCATCAGTATGAATTTTGGAATCTTGGATTAACTTATTTTCATTACAATCTCTTATAAAATGAAATCTAATATCTATGTGCTTGGTTTTGGGAAACTTTACTGGATTTTGTACAATGCTTATTGCACTTGAATTGTCAATATAAATAAGAGTAGATACAAAGTGCATACCATAGTCTCTTAGTTGGTTCTGAATCCACATAACCTGAGAGCAACATCTAGCAGCTGCAACATATTCTGCCTCGGTGGATGATGTGGATACTGTGGTTTGCTTCTTGCACTGCCAAGAGACTAATCTTGCTCCTAGATATTGACATCCTGCAGTTGTTGACTTCCTGTCTATATTGCAGCCTCCATAGTCACTGTCAGAATATGTTGTTAATTCAAAAAGAGAATCTTTAGGATACCATAGGCCCAATTTTGGTTGACCTTTTAGATATCTAAAGATCCTCTTAACAGCAAACAGGTGTGAGTCCTTTGGGGCACATTGGAACCTGGCACAAACACAAACAGCAAACATTATATCTAGTCTAGAAGATGTGAGATACATAACCTATCAAAGATCTGTACAAATGTATGTCCACATCTATTCCTTCTTTATCTGCATCAAGCTGCTTGTGAGTGTCCATTGGAGTGCTAGCAACTTTTGTATCCTTGTACCCAAACTTCTCCAGAATGTCATTCACATACTTTGACTGACTGATGAAGAGGCCAGTGGGCTTCTGCTTAACTTGCAATCCTAGAAAGAAAGTTAATTCTCCCATTGAACTCATCTGAAACTTTTTGTGCATCAAAGTCTCAAATTCCTTAAAAAGTATGTCATTGGTTGATCCAAAGATGATATCATCAACATAGATCTGAACAAGTAGGAATTCTGTTTTGATAGACTTTGTGAACAATGTCTTGTCTAGAGTACCTCTCTTGCACCATTCTGTAGTAAGTAGGAAGACAGAGTGTCATACCATGCTCTAGGAGCTTGGTGTAACCTATAGAGTGCTTTATCTAACTTGTAGACTCTGTCAGGGTACTTGTAGTTTTCAAACCCAGGAGGTTGACACACATATACCTCCTCATCAATTGTACCATACAGGAATGCAGATTTTACATCCATTTGATACACCTTGAACCCTTTGTAGCTTGCATAGGCTAGGAACAGCCTGATAGCTTCAATCCTTGCTACTGGAGCAAAGACATCATCATAGTATTTTCCTTCTTCTTGAGTGTAACCTTGAGCTACTAGTCTTGCTTTGTTCTTGATTACTATACCTCTTTCATCCTTTTTGTTCCTGGAGACCCATTTTATACCAATTGCCCTCTTCCCTTTAGGCAAATCAACCAGTTGCCACACATTCTGAATCTTGAACTGCAGTAGCTCTTCTTGCATGGCTTCAATCCAAGATGGATCCTTTAGAGCCTCAGATGCCTTCTTTGGTTCTAGCTGTGACATAAAACTGGCATGTTCAGAGACAATTGTTTCCTTGTGGATCATATTCCTTGTCTGCACAGGTGTGCGTGGATCTCCATGTTCTGGTTAAGTGGATGATATTTGTGAACCCTGAGTCTAGGTTCACTTTCTATCTGAATTGTGCTTCCCAGATTGGTGTCATCACCTTCTGCACCACTTGATGATTCTGCTTCATGAGTAACAGTTTGATCAGGAGTTGGGACTATTTCCCTATTTGTTGGAGCTGTTACTCAGGACTTAGGACTGGTACCTCAGACTGTGTACCTTTGTCTTGTTGGTCAATCAGGACCCCAGGTGGGTCACAAGTAAGAAGTGGTAGAATAGTGTACTCATCACATCTATCAGAATCTTCAACAATTTAAGTCTTTGGGCCAACAGTCTGAACTTTTGTGCTGGCAGCATGAGGATTTGCACAGGAAGCATGAGAAGCTTCTGCAGAATACTCATCAAAACTTAGAGAATTTATTAGTGAATCTAAATCAAATAACCAATCAGGACCAGTGCCTTTGACATTTGCAGTATTTTCATTAAACTCAACATTGGCACTTTCTTCAATGATTTTAGATATACTGTTATAGAATCTATAAGCTTTGCCCTGTGTGGAGTATCCTACAAAGAATCCTTCCTCAGACTTACTCTCAAACTTACCTAAGTGAGTTTTAGTATACAGGATAGTGCATTGACAACCAAAGGGTTTTAGGAAGTTAACTAAGGGAATCCTACGGTGAAACAACTCATATGGAGTTTTCCATTGTGACTGGACTACCTGGACCCTATTTAGAACATAACAGGCTGTATTCACTGCCTCTGCCCAGAAGGTCATTGGCAATTTGGAATCAGCTAACATGGTCCTAGCAGCCTCTATTAATGTTCTATTCTTCCTTTCAGCTACCCCATTTTGTTATGGTGTTCTAGCTGCACTGTACTATTTTGCAATTCCTTTTGACTCACAGAAGCTGTTTAGTTCATGATTTATAAACTCAGTTCCATTGTCAGACCGGATCACCTTTACTTTTAAGTTAGATTGGTTTTCAATTTTTAGAATAAAGGATTTAACTAACTCAGCAGTCTCATCCTTAGTCCTAAGAAAATAGACCCATGTAAACCTGGTGAAATCATCAACAATGACTAAGCTGTAAGCTCTTTTATTCAAACTCAAAATAGAAGTTGGACCAAAAAGATCCATATGAAGGAGATGAAGTGTAGTTGAGATTGAATTTACTTCTATGGCCTTATGAGAAGTTTTGTGTTGCTTGCCTTTGAGGCAGGCTACACAATGATAGTCACATATGAACTCCTTTTGTGGTAAACCTCTTACCAAGTTATTTTTTACTAAAGCATTCATAGATTTGAAGTTCATGTGACACATCCTTCTGTGCCATAGTGCAGACTCATTAGATGATGCTTTGGATATTAAACAGCTTAAAGTATTTGCTGAAGATAATTTTTCAGTTTCCAAACAGTATACATTGTCCTTTCTTGGTGTTCTTAGTAAAACAAGATTTTCAGGTATTTTAAAATCTTTTAATAGGACAATGCATTCAGAGTCTGTGAACAGAACAACATTCCTTTTGTCACATACTTGAGACACATTTAGTAAATTATACTTCAGTTGTTCAACATACAGTACATCATTAAAGGTCATGTTACCTGCTTTCACAGTACATTTACCTGTCACCTTGCCTCCTTTAAAGTTTCCTCCAAATGCAACATATCCTCCTTCAAAACTTTTAAAATTTGACAAGCACTCAGAATTGCCTGTCATGTGCCTAGAGCATCCACTGTCCACATGCCATCTTGTCTTGTGTTGGTTTTTGTGGTTGCCCTGCACAAATAAAAGCTCAGTTAGTAGTGGAGTAAACCAAAACCAAGCTGGTTTTGGGTTGTCCATGTGCATTAACATAACTAAATATTGTTTGTGTCTTTTTAAACTTAGTGAGATCCACTGGTGGATTCTGTGATGAGTATTTAGTTATAACATGACGTGTCCAGTTGTTCTTTCCAATTTTTGCTTTGACAGTCTCAGAGGATCGACTAACAGTTCCAGAATTTGCCTTAGCAGTTGGAACTGTATGTTGGCTGTTAACAGTTTCAGATTTTACACTACTAGTTCCAACTGTAGGCTTAATAGTTCCAGATTTTACATCAGCAGTTTGAACTGTGTTTTTTTGCTTTAACACACCATGCCTGTTTAACATGTTGTTTAGATTTATTTAAAGCTTGTTTTCTCAGAACAGACTGCTTTTTGTTGACCTTTACAAACTTGTGGTCAACTGTGTGCTTTGGAACTGGCGTGGTAGTTTTTGAAGTCTTTTAAAACCTTTGGCTTTTGTGGAACGATTGTTTTTGGAAAAGAGTTTGCCTTTCAACTATTAGCTTGTAAATACATTGTTTGGCCAAATGGTTTTTACTTCCACAGTGAAAACATCTTTTGACTGTTTTGATTGGAGAACCAGTTTTGTGTGACCATAACTGATTCTTGTTCCTTTGATTTCCCCTCACTTGCTGCTGTGTGGGAGACTTTTGTACACCATGCTTTTCACATGTGCACACTGGAACATTTTTACCCTTTTTACTTGCCTTGGAAGTTGATGCAAAATTATAGTTAGAAGGTACAGAGATATTTGAAGTATGCATGTGTTCACTCATCTTCTCTTTACCTTGCAAACTGTTAGATTTATTCTCCATGCTGTTAGTTTCTTTCCTCATGTTGTTAGTTCTAATGGGGTTAGAAACTGGGGTTACTATGGGTTCACTCATGGCTTTGGGATTACCCACTTCTTTCTCATTACTGTCTACATTAGTAACCAGTCCATCTTCCAACTCAGGCTTATCCTCAAGGACAGGATCTACAGTCTTCATCTTCTCATCTAGGGGTTCATTCACAAGCCTATCAGCAACTTCACTCATAGGATGAATGTATTTGTTATTGTAAGGAGGTGGGGTGGCATTGTATCCTATTCCTTCCTTGGGATTTAGTTGAGATTTTACCCTATCTTTGAACTGAACTTCCATTAGGTGTTCTTATTTTTGATTGGCTAACTTGAAGTTACCCAAATCAATGTTTATACTATCTACTTTCTTGTGAGCTTCCAGTACCCTTTGTTCAGCCTCTTCTAATTTCTTATTGAGAGTCTCTATTTTCTCTTCAAGTTCCTTTTTCTCCCACTCATGATATGTCCTATCATGTTCCGTCTAAATCTCATTATCTTTATAGTCATTGATCTGTATTTCAAGATATTGCCTACATATACTCATACCTCCTCTCTTCCATCTTAGCTAGAGTTTTACACATGCTTTCATTATGATCTCTGTATTTTTTTACCATATTTTTGCATGCTTGGGAGCAGAGTTTAGCATTTACCTCAGATGGTAGGTCAGTGGAAGTGGCACTTGTAGTTTCTGTCATAAGAGCTTGATTCTGGTACTCCTCTTCTGTCTGGTCACTCCAGTCAAAAATAGTGTCCTCTTGTGAAACAAGAGCCTGTGAAGATTGTGTTTGACTGGTTTGTTGGGTTCTTGGTTGCTGCAGACTTTATGATCTACATTCTCTGGCAAAGTGTCCAAGTTTGTGACACTTGAAGCAGTCAACCCTTGACTTGTCAAAGGTTGGCTTGCCTTCTGGTTTGGCATGAAAGTTTGTTCTGCCAGTCTTTTTGAGAAACCTCTTAGCCCTCATTGTCAGCATGGCATGTTGCCACTTTAAATCCATCTCCTCTAGATCATCTAGATGGATTTGTTCCAGATCCTCATGATTGAGAGCAAACAGTCCATCGCTTGCAACAAATGCCTCATAATTGACCTCAGAAGTATTGCCATCAGTACCTGTAAAAGAATCACAGCAGTTTGATTTATCATTAGATGCAGAGGATAATAAAGCAGTGTTTTGATTATAAGAAAAGGTTTTCTTTTTATTCTCTATTTCAGACTCAAACACTCTCAAGCTGTTATAGAGATCATCCAACTCTATTTCATGTAGAGTGTCCTTTTTTCTCCACTGTGGAGCATACACTGCCCATTCTTCTCCAAGAGACCAGAGGAACTTTCTGTTTACCTCATCTTGATCCAGGCTAACCTTTGCACTCTCCAATTCACCTATCAACTTATTAAACCTATCAAAAATTTGAGTAAGATTTTCATTCTTTCCACCAGAAAAATTCTCATACTACTGTTTTAAAATATCCTTTTGATTTCTTTTTGTGCTAGCATTGCCAGCAAATCTTTTCTCTAAAGCAAGCCATAGAGAATGAGCAGTATAGAATTTTTTAAACTGATGTTGATATGCATTAGGAATAGCTATGTGTAAAATAGTGAGAGCTTTGACTTCATTCATTCTAGCCTTTCTCTCAATCTCAGTTTTAGGAGGTGTTCTTTTAGGTTTGCCTTCAGCATCAAGTTCAGGATCACCTGCAGGAATTTTCAACAGCTTCCCATAGGGCATAGTCAATAAATTGAATGTGTTGTTGAATCCTGAGTTTCCACATCTCGAACTCAATGGGTTTTAGCAAAGGCACTTTGAGTCCTTGCCCAGATCCATTACTATTGCCATCAAACTCCATTGCAGAAAGGTTTGTGAAAGATTTAGATATTTAAAGATGAAAGTTTCTAACTTTGAAAAAAAATAATAAAAACAGAACCTGTGGCTCTGATACCACTTGTCAAGATCAAATCTCCTAAGACTAACTAGTTTGAATAAATCAGAGTTAAACCAATAATCTTGTTTTTGAATCAAAGTCCAATTAAGAAGTTTGCAGAATAACACTTAATTGTTTTAAGAAAAACTTTTACAACAATAAAAACAGAACAATTTAAATCAGTAAACACAATTCATATCAAAACTTTTGTATTGCCAACCACTGATTACAAGAACCTCTAATCTGTTTGATTAGGCGAAGAACATAAATTGTTCTTAGGGTTTTACAACCTTAGAGGCTTGAGAAACTTTAATCAGAATACAAGTTACAATATGAATTGCTTAAGCACCGATTACATAAGAAAGACCTAGTCTATCTCTATTTATAACCTTCTGATTTGTTTCCTTGACAATATGCGATTTCTCTTGAGTGGATATCTTTGGAAGATCTTCGAATCTTGAAATCTTTATCACTTCCTGATTTGTAGCACATTCTGTTATCAACATCTGAAACAACTTGAACTTTAACTCTAGCAGCTTGAACATTTTGCACTAGCCACTCGAGTTTCTTGAACTAGCAGCTTGAACTTTGTAATTACACAGAAATACTACTAACAGTCTGAGAAATCCTAACTAACAGCTTGACATACTTAGATTATTTCCGAACAGTACCCCATCATTGACACCAACACCATGACGATCAATCATGGGTTGTAACACCCCAAATAATAAAGAGATAATTAACTTTGTTAAATAATTATAATTGTGAACTTAAGTGTAATATTATGAGTTACATGCCAAGAAATTATGACATTTGTTGTTATTTGGACTTGTATGATAAAGGGAAAATATAATGTTGGTTAGTATCAGATTGACCAGAATAGGTAATGTACTTTGACTATTTTAATAGATTGAAAGATAAAAGTGTTAGAGGGGTTATATGTGTAAAAATGAGAATGTTGTAGGATTGGGGGTGGCCAAAGGCCAAACCCTCCCTTATGTGCTTCTTAAAACCATCCAAGACAGACCACACACAAAAATCTCATTTCTTGCTTGTTGAGAGAAAAAGAGAAGAGACAAGAAGAGAGTTGAGTTGAAGATTGAAGATTGAAGTTGTTCAGAACTCAATCTTGCTGATCTTGTTGGGTCTTTGAGGTATAACCTCCTCCGCTTGTTCTTCTCCCTTATTCTCTTCATTTGGCTCCATGATTAATGATGAACTCGAATGAGTTTATGAGATTTTGTTTGGAAATCAACCTAGAGGTTAATAAATGTTGTATATGTTGTTGTTTGATCATAATGGAGCCAATATATGTAGTTATATTGTGTTGTAATGATAGATTGAGTTAGAAACTCAATTAAGGCTCAAATTGAGTCACAGATCGAATGGTTGCATACTTGCATTTGACATGTTTCGGAAGCTCAAAATGAGCTCACTAACGTTCATATGTGTTATATTAATGATTCCAAGATTTGGTCAGTCTTAAACACGAGCAAATGCTCAACTTGGTGTTTTAAGTCTAAACCACACACCAAGTGTTCAATGAAATGCGACAACTAGTTTTTGAACATTTCTGGATTAGATTTTAATTTTTAAATATGAATTGAATGCCTAAACATAACCTAAAGATGTTTAATATTGTTGTGGAGTTTGTTAAAATCATGTTTAAGCTCACTTGGAGCTCTTTGTTGCCGGGTTGAGTTGTGACCCGTTTATGAGCTCAAACAAACTTGATTGAATCTCATGAATTCATGAAGTCTAATGTGGGGATTGTGATATATTTAGAGATGTTAAAATAGTCAAAATATGTTAAGTATGTTGTTGGTAAAGCCCCTTCAAAGTTATATAATCATTTGTTGAGTTTTGGGGGAGTTTGGGGAGTTGAATGGTGAAAAAACAAGCAGTGATATGTGGATGACAGTGGTCACGCCATAACCAACCTTCTGTCCACCAGTGTTGGTTTTGTCTGTCGGGGGTCGATGCTCGGGTTTTATACTTGCAATGCACCTCTAATGGAAGTGTTTAAAGGGTTTAAGGGTCAATGATCAATCTTGGAACTCTAAAGGTCCCATGTTAACTTGGCATGTCCGGTTTGATGAACCAATACTCGTAACCAAGATATAGGTGTTTCCTTTATACATGTGAGCTCACGTATGTGTTATATGCATGCTTATATAGGTGAATCGAGTTGGAAGGGACTTGAACTCAAGTCTTGTCTATCTTTGGGCTATTGTGCGTTGAAGACTTTAGAATCCTATTACCTCAAGCACCGTGAGTTCTAGGACTAATGTAGAAGAATGATTACATGTTAATTGTTGTTTATGCCTTTGTTGACAACCTTCTATGTGACCATGCACAATAACATGCAATTATTGTCATGCATTTCATATGGTACGCCTGAATGTTAATCTGCATGAATAATATGAATTAAAATGTGAAGATACATGATTGATGACCTCATCGGCCGGACAAGTCATTTATGTGATAATGGTTAATGGTTGAGATGAATACATGATAATTTCGAGTTGTAAGTTGGGTCACTCATCGTGACAATTTAGTTGGTTATAAAATGTGGATAGGGAATATTTAATCTGTAGGCTTATTAGTGACTATTAAACAGCCCAGATGATATATTAGAACTGTTAATGGCGAACAGTTAGTTGGACCACATAGGTGGTAACTTTAAAATGATCATATGGATCATTATAGATTCTCACGAGGCATAATGGACCTCAACTTGTTATGGTTTATGCTTTGGACCCAACTGAATGTCCATGGTTTATTCCCAGCCCATATAGATGTCGGATATCTGACGTACTTGAATTTTCAGAAGTCTTGACTATGAAAGGGACAGTCCTGATTATGTTAGGGACAACCTCATAATATGCGACAGGCAATACCACTCCCGACTATGATAGGGAACCCCAGACGACCATGGGACGTGTGATATTTGAACAACAATCACCACTTCTGACTATGATCGGGAACCCCAGACAACCATGGAAAATGTGGTAACCCTAGACGACCATGGGGTATATATATATATATATATATATATATATATATATATATATATATATATATGGTTATTAGATTGTGATGGGATTATCTCATGTGAGGGCGTCAACGGGCCGCCTGCGGGCAATGATAATTGTGACACATTAGACTACGAGCATGAGTTATATCCTAGTGGCGGTGTTGGCATCATGTGAGGACGGCAACGGACCGCCTTTGTGGTGATGATTATGACACACCGGGCTACAAGCATGTTTGCCAACATTTTTGCTTTCGAGTCATTAGTAGTACGTACTTTGGTAATGTAACGTGTCAATTATGTAAGGCGACTATGTATAAGCGTTAAACGTGCTACTATGACGTGCGTTCAGATTGCCACCTTGACTCGGCTATGTCGGGCGGTGTAACAGATTCCAAAATTTGTGTTCATTCCCGACCTTGACTCGGCTAAGCCGGGAGGTGATAGTGGAATGTAGGATGATGATAAATGTTGGCTTTGCTAATAGTCTTCAAGGGAGGTGAGGCATAATTATATTAAGCTTTAGAAAACCAATAGCCCTTAGTGAGCTGAGACATCTTGTTGTGAAATGTTATTAATAAGTTAATTGATGTTGGACACCAATAATCCTCGTGAGGATGAGGTGATCGCATGCCTTGATAATTTTAATTGATAGATTATACGTGTTAGATAGACATGATTAATATGTAATTGTTATCTATATTAATCTTAGAATTCACTAAACAATTTTGGTTGTTTATGTTATAGTTGTTAAGCTTTTTACAGGTTTTGTGATACCACGCCTGAAGCATTCAGACTTCCTTGTCATTGAAGATAGTAGATTCGAGACTAACGATATGACTTAGATGTTATGTTGGGTTTTGGGTAGCCGACTTCTCGGCCTTGACTATTTGTTTGCAGGATCATGACATGTCTCCTTGTAGACTTTAATAGTTTTATTTGGATGCATCACTTACGATGCATTAGTTGTAAAATTTTTAATTCCACCCTAATTCCGCAAGTATTAATAAATTATTACTGTTAATTACATTTATATATGTATTATTTTTGTATGAGTGTTTGATAAGTCTATAATTTATATGGAATCTGAGTCATACTATGATCATTTTTAGCACCGATACTTCGTAAAATTCGTATTATTATTCCAAGTTTGTGTTTCAGGGCCAAGATGATAAAAAGAAGCAATCCGAGAGATTTCAGAGCAAACCGGGCTGAGGGGGGTGCACGCCTGCGCCACCCTGCGCTCCACATAGCGCCCAAACTGTCCAGATACGTTCCATCACACGCCAGCTAAACCCTAGCCGCATCCGGGTGCATGGGGGGCGCAGGCCTGCGCCTGGCCTGCGCTAGTGCGGCGCAAAAACGCATTTTTCAACCCTGGAAACCCTAATCTCGACCTCCCTATAAATACAAGTGAAGGGGCAGCTTTGGAGAGAGTCCCGACATGTGTGAAAGTGTGTCGAAGCCCTGCCGGAGTGGAACTACGATACGAGAACGAAGATGGTGGTTCGCAAGCTACCCAATGGCTTAGATCTGTGATTGTGATGAGCATACGATGTGCGGCTAATCCCATTAGCCGTTTGCGGAGGATCTACGGCTAAGTTTACTCTTCTTTAATTTCTATGTTTTGATGTATTCATATTAAGCGAGATCTATTATGTGTATGCAAATGATAAACATTTGGCTATGATTATGATTATGTGTTGCGATTGGTAAAAGCAAGATAGTTTATCGTGGTGTTATTATTCGTGCGGAGTCCATTAGTTTAGGGATTAAGACGAGTATTAATGTTGCATACGGTATGCCGAGAGTTATTCGTTAAAACACGTTTGATTAATTTAGTCGCGCAATTGATTATGTCTATGTGATCGTTGCATGAAAGTATAGTGAGTAATACTTATGCCGTGGTGATTCCGTGAATGGTTATTCGTATCTTGATTGTTTATCTTCTTCGTTAGGTACTTCGCTCTTAATTTTAGTTACAAGCAATAGCAAACTATTACTCTAAAAAATCATTCAAATCCACAAATTCACATTTTAAATGCTTTCAATAAACTTCTAAGGCTAATAACTCAATCCTAATTACGACCACACTCCCTGTGGATTCGACCCTTACTTCTCTAGCTAAATAGTGGATTGAAGGACTATCGGCGGGTCACAACGACGGCCCGTCAGACTTTTGGCGCCGTTGCCGGGGAGTGTAACGGTAGTTTAGGTTAAAAGTTAGTTTGTTGCCTTAGTTTTAAGTAATTAAGTTTCAGTTCCTTTCTTTGGTTATTTTTAGTCTTTATTTTATTTTATTATTATAATTATTAAAAAATCAAATAAAAAATTATTAAAAGTTCAAAAAGGTAATTGTAGTCCTCTACTTTACCACCAAATATATTAGTTTAATTAAGTTTTTAATCTTTAGTACTATTTTATTTAGTGTATGCACACACGTCGATCGGCTAAAGGATTGCCGCTAAAATTCGAACTTGAGATCGAAAAAGTAGCGAGATCGAACCGAAAGACTGTCAGGATTCAAAATCAACAATTAATCACAGAGAATTCAAATGCACAAGAGGAAGAAATTCCTGATTTAGAAATTCCCGATTCATAGATTCCTAATTTAGAAAGCCCTCCGATTTCGCCACGAAATCGTGATCAAGAAGAACCCGAGCGCATAGTTGCTAGAATGTGTGATCAACCGAGACGTACGGTTGAGTCGCATTACCGCCCAGGGGATGTGCCGACCCGTCTCCAATTCGTTATCCCGAAGTTCGTCCTCAATTATTTCAAATTCTTCTGATCTTTCGAGGGATGCCAAGTGAGGAACCCTATGAACATCTAGCTGAGTTCACAGTTATTTGTAAAGCCAACCATGTTCGAGGTATAACCACCGACGGTTTAAAACTTCGATTATTTCCTTTCTCGTTAAAAGAGAAAGCGAAGAATTGGTTCGTATCCTTACCAAACAATAGCATTACAACATGGGATCAAACGAAACGAGAATTCCTTAACGAATATTACCCCATTAGTAAAACAACCGAGAAAAGAAAGGAAATTACCAGATTTAAACAAAAACCGGGCGAACAATTCTACGAAGCGTTCGATCGTATGAACGAATTACTAAGAGCTTGTCCACACCACGAGGTACCCAAATGGATGCTTATCAAAACATTCTTTGATGGTGTGAGTCAAGAAAGTCGTAATATGATGATAGTTGCCACAGGAGGCACATTTTTAGGTAAAGAAGACGATGAAGCTTGGGAGTTGCTTAATCAACTCGGCAAAGGTCTTAAAGTCCAAGCTGGTTCTGAAAATAGTATAGGAGTTCAAGTTATGGGCATAGATAATGCCTGGAAACGTGAGGTTAAAAGTGAAATTTCAGAATTAGGAAAGAAAATGGATCAATTGATGAAGGGTTTTTCAAACCCTAACGTATCAATTAAGTGTGTTACATGCGGAGATCCATCACATCATTCTGACGCATGTCCCCAAGTGTAATCCACTGAGGAATTTGCTAATGAAGTTTACGGATTTAGAGCTCATCGAGAGAGGGATAATCCATTTTCGGAAACATACAATCCGGGATGGAGAAACCATCCCAACTTTCGATGAAAAAATGATCAGCCTACCGATCATCAATCTAAACCGAGATATGAACCACCAAATAGAGAATATCAATATGGTTCAACTTCAGCAGCGAAGGATGAGCGATATTATAAGTCAAATCATCGTGATCAACCACAATTCCAAGTAGAATCAAATATGACTTTTGCGCAATTTGCAGAGTTTGCTGAATTTATGAAACAGCAATCAGCTATCAGTACTAAGACCATGGAGATGTTAACTCGCCAGATGAGGGGAAGCTTCCTAGCAATACTGTTCGCAATCCTTCACACGCCCATCACCATAACAAAGATAAAAAAACATGAGATTAATGAAGTTAATGAAGTAGCTAAGATAACCACATTAAGGAGTGGAAGAAAGGTAGACAATAAAATAGAGATGCCTAAAGAGAAAAAGGCAGAAGAGGATACCGACACTGAAGTCATGTATGAGGAGAAAGAGGATCCAAAGAAGAAAGAGGTTCCTAAGAAGGTTTCTTTTAAAGAGCCATTTAAAGCACATATTCCAACGCCTAAAGTTGGGGAGGCGGATAAGAGTCAGGATACTTCAATTCCTCCTCCTTATCCTGCTGCTATAGAAAATCCAAAATCTTCTCCATACGGCAAAAGAGGCCACAACCAGAGGATCTTTGGGACTAATTCAATCAAGTAAAGATCAATATTCCTCTGATAAAGGCCATTCAACAGGTTCCATCTTATGCCAAATTTCTAAAGGATCTCTGTACTCAGAAAAGAAAGTATAAGGTCTCGCTCCCGAAGCAGATCAATCTTACTGAACAGCTGAGTGCAGTAGTCTCTAGTTCTCTACCTCCTAAGCTGAAAGATCCTGGATCACCATTGATTCCAGTAACAATAGGCAATGTGCAGATTAAGAAGGAACTACTTGATCTTGGAGCTAGTGTTAATATTTTACCTGGAAACCTGTTTGATAAACATGATCTAGGTCAATTACAAACAACTGATATTATCTTACAGCTGACAGATCGTTCAACCAAGTGCCCAAGAGGTATTTTATCAGATGTCATAGTAAAAGTTGAAGATTTTTACTATCCAATTGACTTCCTAGTATTGGACATCGAAAGTTCAATGGGAGATAATCAACTGGCTATTATCCTAGGCAGACCTTTCTTAGCCACGATTAATGCACAAATTAATTGTAGGACAGGAGCAGTGTATATTACCTTTGGTAATAGGAAATTAAGATTGATTGTGTTTAATGCTTCAAGTGTCTCTTCTATTGATTCAGAATGTTATCTTATAGACATGGTGGACGAACTTGCGCAACAGCATAGTTCGTTAATTAACACCAAATATGCTACTGAGTTATTCTTCGCTGAAAATGAGCTAGCCAAGTTGAATCATATTGAGTGTGATAAGTTAGAATGACACGTTGTCTGTCATAATTTCATCAGATCTGACTGAAGAGCAAGAACAAGCTCTACTGCAAGTGTTAGTCAAATATAAAGAAGCAGTAGGGTGGACGATAGCTGATTTAAAAGTAATTAGTCCCACTTTGTGTATGCACCGAATCATTACTGATCCAGAAGCTAAACCAGCTCGGGATGCACAAAGGAGGTTGAATCCTAATTTGAGAGAGGTAGTTAAAAAGGAAGTATTGAAATGGTTGGACGCTGGAATTATATATCCTATATCTTATAGTAAGTGGGTAAGTCCAACCCAAACTGTGCCCAAGAAATCGGGAATTACAGTAATTAATACTGAAGAATGAGAGAAGATAACTACTCGCCCTGTAACTAGGTGGAGAGTTTGCATAGATTACGGAAAACTTAATGCTTCTACTTCTAAAGATCATTTTCTGCTACCATTTATAGATCAAATAGTGGAAAAATTAGTAGGACAAAAGTTTTACTGTTTCCTTGATGGATATTCTGGTTACAATAAATCCCAATCCATTCAGAGGATCAAGAGAAAACCACATTTACTTGTCCCTGTGGCACCTTTGCCTACCGAAGGATGCCGTTTGGACTATGTAATGCACCCGCCACATTCCAGCGATGTATGATGGCTATCTTTTCAGATATGGTGGGTGGTTCTCTTGAAATATATATGGATGATTTCTCCATATTTGATAAAACATTTGAAGATTGTCTGGGACATTTAGAAAAAGTCCTAAAGAGATGCATTGAAACCAACTTAGTGTTAAGTTGGGAGAAAAGCCATTTTATGGTAAAAGAAGGTGTAGTCCTAGGTCACATTGTGTCTGAGAGAGGAATGGAGGTAGATAAAGCAAAAGTTCAATCAATTTCCTCACTTCCACCCCCTACCAACATTAAAGGAATAAGATCATTCTTTGCGCACGCTGGTTTTTATCGGCGATTCATTAAAGATTTCAGTGAAATCTTAAGGCCGTTATGCAATCTTCTTTCAAAAGATATCGAGTTTAATTTTGATGATGCTTGTATGAAAGCATTTGAGACGCTTAAATCAAAATTAACTGAAGCGCCAATTCTGCAATCTCCAGATTGGTCTCAACCATTTGAGATCATGTGCGATGCAAGTGATTATGCAGTTGGTGCTGTTTTAGGATAAAGATTTGAGAAAAAGCCAGTGGTGATTTACTACAAAAGTAAAACCTTTAATGAGGCACAAATCAATTACACCATTACGGAAAAAGAGCTATTAGCTGTAGTGTTTGCCCTAGATAAATTCAGATCCTATATTTGGGGGGGCAAAAGTAATTGTGTACTCTGACCACAGCGCTTTAAGACATTTATTGACAAAGAAGGATGTCAAGCCTAGATTGATTCGGTGGATCCTTCTATTGCAAGAATTTGATTTAGAAATTAAAGAAAAAAAGGCACAGAAAATGTTGTTGCCGATCATTTATCAAGGCTTCAATTAATCCCAACAAACTCAACTGATCAAATCAGATATTCCTTCCCTGATGAACAATTATTATTTGTATCTAAAATTCCCTAGTTTGTGAATCTAGTTAACTATTTCGTAACAGGAAGATTGCCAGAGCACTGGAATTCATAACAAAGAAAATATTTCTATGCTCAACCAAGGCAATACATTTGGGATGAGCATGATCTATTTAAAATAGGAGCAGATCAAATTATAAGAAGATGTGTCCCTAACTCGGAACACGAAGATATTCTTAAACACTGTCATGCATATGCATGCGGTGGCCATTTCAGCGCAAAGAAAACTGGCCACTGGATATTGCAGTGTCGGTTTTTCTGGCCCACAATATTTAAGGATGCCTACGAGTTTGTTAAAGGGTGCACAAAATGCCAGCAAACTGGTGGCATCGCGAAAAGAGATGAAATGCCTATGACCCCGATATTAATTATCGAAATATTTGATGTATGGGGCATTGATTTTATGGGACCATTCCCTAAATCATATGGATATGAGTACATCTTAGTGGCAGTAGATTATGTTTCCAAATGGGTGGAAGCAGAAGCTACACACACTAATGATAACCATGTTGTGTGTAAATTTGTTAAAAGAAATATTTTAGCGCAACACGATATTCCAAGGGCTATCATCAGTGACGGAGGGTCACATTTTAATAATCAGCATTTTTATAACCTTAAACAGTATGGAGTTAACCATAGAATAGCAACGCCTTATCATCCACAAACAAGCGGACAAGTCGAGATCTCTAATAGAGAGATCAAGAGAATCCTTGAGAAAACTGTGAGACCTGATCGTAAAGATTGGTCTCAAAAATTAGAGGATGCTTTATGGGCATACAGAACCGCATTTAAAACACCAATCGGTATGTCCCCATATAGTCTTGTGTATGGTAAGTTTTGCCATCTCCCAGTGGAATTAGAACACCGAGCTCTATGGGCAATCAAAAACACTAATTTAATTTACATGATGCCGGTGTTGATAGGAAATTCCAATTAAATGAACTGGAAAAATTCGCAGAGAAGCCTACGAAAACAATAGAATTTATAAAGAGAAAACTAAGGTTTTCCTCAATTTACCAAAGGAAATAAAGTTTGGTTATTTAACGCAAGACTTAGATTATTTTCCGATAAATTAAAAAGTAAATGGAGAGGTCCATATATTGTAATGAATACCTACCCACACGGTGCGATAGAAATACAGCACCTGAAAGGTGGTGAGCCATTTAAAGTAAATGGACATAGACTTAAATTATATGTTCAATGGGCCACCAACGATATGTTAGTATCTGAACTCATCAGATTACAAGATCCTAAGGTTAATTAATTAGTTTAGGAGCAGTACGTCTGGCTGAAGACGTAAAACTTAGCGCTTTCTGGGAGGCAACCCAGAGTATTTTGATTATCTGAATTTAATTGTTTTTAAGTGTGTTCATTTTCTTATTTGTGTTACTTGTGTGTACCCAATTAAGTTGGGGAGGATTCATCCTCCTGAACTTGGTTGTGTTTAGAAATTAGGGTTTAAATTAAATAATAAGACCCCGCATCAAAAAATTAAATATTTAAGCACGTAGCAGAATTATTTTAACCCGATAATAAGAGCGTAAGTTGGGGAGAATACCCGTAAAATTAAAAATTAAAGAATTAGGGTTCCAAGACCAGTGCACGGCCCAAATCGCGAATCCAGAGGCCCGGGCGCAGGGGGCGCAGGCCTGCGCTTGCCCTGCGGCCCGACGCGCTCGAAATCTTATAAAAATGGTAGTGATCATTCCCATAATTCCAAAACCCTAATTCCAGTTCCAGAAGATCGCGATTTCGATTTTCTAAGCCTAAAAACATCAAAAAAATTCGTCTTTTCTACGTCAATTCTTTGATCCGACGCTTTTTTATCTCAAAGGTTAGCAAGGTATACTCCCTAGAATCCCTTTAACTTCATTCTACCCTAGTTTCATTAAGTTTCATCATGCATGCATGGGTTGAGTTCTTGGGAATTATGTGGTTTTTATAGAAGAAGGGGTATTTATAATTTTCAAATATTCATTTAATTAATATAAAATTATTTTGCAAAACTTTTGTAAAAATTATGCATTTTTTCCGTATTTATTATAATTTATAAACTTTTTTGTCGAAAAAGGTTACATTTTTATTGATTATTTATAGTTTATGCATTTGATAAGGTTAGATTGGGCTCACATTGTTGGTGAGACTTAGGATTAGTTAATTATTGTCAAAAAAGGGTGTTTAAAATTATCATGCATCATTTACATAAAAACCTCATATTTTTAATCCTTTGTTTTTGCATTATTCTAGATGTCAACCCAATTTCATGCAAACGGTAACCGTTCTGGATATTCCCAAAAACCTAGAATGAGAACCCATGACCCTAGGGATGTTCATTTCGAAACACCACTCAATGTGGAATCCCTGAAATTCCACCAAACACTAACAATGGTAAACCCCATAGGTTTCTCATAGAACGTACCATAAAAGAGTCTGATTTCGATAATTTTGAAATATTAGAGTGCTTTGAGAGGCTAGGATGGGCTAAAGTCATACAATGGGAGCTTCCGTATATTCATGCTAGTTTGATCAAACAGTGGTTCGCTACTGTTCGGAAAGCAGAAGAGGAAGAGGACCATGATTTTGAACTAGTGGGAATAGTATGAAACAAGAAAGTGTCAGTATCTAGGAAAATCCTCTGTGAGGAATTCGGTATAGACGCAGATATTCCAAGGCCTAGGGAATTTTGGTCATCTTTAGATCTTCAAGGGGGTAGAGCGAGACAAATTGGTGGATGGTCTAAGAAATGGGATGGGATGTTAGCCACGGTATTTGGAATGTCAATAGTGGAGGCGAGAGGGTATCTCCACTATAATAGAGGTGATTTATGTCCGCTAGCTAAAGTGTTGTGGAAGTTTGTTACTCTCAACTTCCTAGAAGTCAAGAAACCACTGTCGTTAGATGCCAAGAGATACTGTTAGTGCATGAGTTAATGACTGGATACCCGACCATATCTTTAGGATACATAATAATGGAAAATCTGTGGGAGAGTAGTTTCCCAGGGCAAAGGATGAATTATCCACATTGCCGTATGCTAACTGAGCTATTCATTATTAAGAAAGCGGTGTCGGAACAATTGCCAATTAAATACCTTAACCCAAACGTGATTTGGTTCACTAGAGTCACAATGTTAGGGTTAGTCTTTGTGAAAAACCTTTTAGGCTATCGAATTTGTTGTCCAAAAACCTCTAAAGTAACCCAAATTCCATTCACTGTACCCGACAACCCTGAAGGACAAAATGACAAAGAGGATGAAAGATCATGGGAAAAAGTAACAATCGAAGACTTGATGAGATCTCAAATCAACATTTTGAAGGACGTCATGGGCAGCATACTAAATGCAAACAAAGAATTGGTGAAGAATATTGAAAAGTTGCAAGAGGAGAAAAACAAACATGCAAAGCTGTTTCAAAGTCACTCAGACTGGCTCACCAATCTTCAGATCACTGTCGGAGAGTTGGAAGAAATTGTCACACCTCAGGCCGAATGATGATTTTATAATTATTTGAATATTTATTTTAATTACGCGTGCTAAAACATTAAGTATGGTTTGGATTATTTCTGATGTGGTGATTCATTTATTTTGGTTTGTTTATTTACATTTATTTGGATTGTAATAGTATTTTATTTTTAGTTTAAAGTGTGATGTTTATTTAAGCTGAATTATAAAAGTTAAATTTTGTTTGTTTAATTATTTGTTTGTTTAAGTTTTAGTGTATGAATAAGGAATATGTACCGATCTATCTTTCTATGTTCTTAACCGATAAATTAATTTTGATGTGACGAGGACGTCACAAAAGTCTAAGTTGGGGAGGGTAGGTTATAATGATAATATTAATTAATTAATTTAGCCCTCAGAAAAAAATTTTAGACTACATTCTATATCAAAAATTAAAAAGATTTACAGCCCCGCGTACCAAAACAGTAAAAAAATGAAATTTTAACAGAGTTGGGCGCAGGGGGGCGCAGGCCTGCGCTGGCCCTGCGTCCCGTCGCCTTAAAATGCAGATTTGAGCCCCATTTCACCATTTTCACAACCCTAGAACAATAGGCTACGCTTGGGTGTGCGGCTCTCTCCCAAAAACATCAATTTTGTGCCCAAAATTTACAAATTTAAGCTTCAAAACACCTACATTTCACAAATATCAAAGATCTTGGTTAGAAATTACCTCCTTGTGGGTAGTTTCATCCATTTTGAAGATTTTTGGGTAGAGAAAATGTGGAAGAAAAAAGCTAGATTTCTACAAAGTTAAGCTTCCAATCACCAATGTTAGTGTTTTTATTGAGTTATTGCAACTTATTTCATACTTTTTGAGCAAAAATGAAAGCTTGAGCTTCATGGTCATCCATGGAGTTTTCATGGTTATTTTGACTTTTTAGAGTCAAAGTATGTGAAATTGCATGATTTTGATGATAACCTTGATGTATGTTTTATGAGATATGTGTTTATTTGTTAAGTTTGTTAATTTGTCATGGTTAATTTGTAGAAATTAATTTGGATTTATAAAGTTGGTTGCCTAAATGTGCATATATTATTAAAATTATAAAACTTGGGTGCTTAAAGTAACGACAAATTATATACTATATATATAGGATGCAAAATGTGAGCGTAAAAGAGTGTATATATATATATACATATATATATATATATATATATATATATATATATATATATATATATATATATATATATATATATATATATATATATAGTGCATCTTTTTAAGTAAGTGTAATTGTGTAAATTGCAATTATAGGTTACTTTATTTAATTTATCTCATACATATTGTGGTTGGTTTGCACAAATTGTAGATGTCGAGGAGAACGAGGCAACGAATCCAAATTGTTAATGTCCCGATAGATTGGTCCCCAAACCTCCTATTATCCCAACACCCCGAACACATTAGAACACACTTATTTTTATATAAGAAATATTCAAATAAAGTGTTAACTGAAAAGATGGTTAAGAGGAGTGATTTTGAGGATTACAGGATCCCATACCTTTTTGATTATTTGGGGTGGGAAAGTGTGTTAGATATGGGTGGCAATGATATTTATCAGTCTGATGTAGTCAAGTGGATGTCTACCCTACGGAGAAAGACGGGTCGTTCAGCGAACGACTTTAGGTTGATAGGCACCGTCCATGGTAGGGACGTAGCGATGGATGCACAAATCCTTCGCCAATTGTTTAATTTAGATACTGGGGTAGGTTACGAAGGGTCTAACCAGCAGGGGTACGAGTATAGGAATGAGGCCCAATTGGCATTCACTGATATGACTTGGTCAGGGGAGTGGACGGAGCAGGTTAATAGAGTCTTTATCCCATTCATTTTGGAGTCCGAGTCCTCCACTTCCTACAGCCGAAAGGCTTTATCTCCGAGGTGTAAGGTGCTTCACAAGATTCTTGTGAATAACATCTTACCTCGTGATAGTGACCTGACCAAAGTCAGGCGTAGGGATATCACAGTCCTTCACGCCCTTCTTAAGGGTAGGCCCAGACTGTCCTTTGCATGGACAATTGTGAATGATTTATGGGCCATGTACGATACGAGAGAGAGGACGATCATCCCCCATGCTTGGTTGATCTCCAAGTTCCTTGAGAGGACGGGCTCACTTTCGCCCGATTCCCTGCTATCCCCCATTTCGGTGACGTTCATTACGACCACCATGTTCCCTACCTTGATTTTTAGGGAAGTTGACGAAGGGTTCGAGATATTCGACAAAGAGACAAATGAGTCATATATCGAGGACTATACTGAGAATGAGAGGTGTGAGAGAGAGAGAGAGAGAGGAGAAGGCCGCCAATGAGGCGGGAGTTCGGCATTCTGAGCCGAACCTAGGTGTGTCTACCTCGCGCAGTCGAGGTAATTACAGTTTTGATTTTGACCACATGATGAGGCGGCTAGAGGATATAGCCGTGGGTCAGGGTGAGTTCCGAGAGGATGTGACCCAGAGGCTAGATGAGATGAATGGCCGTATGACCCATATATATGATAGGGTCGATCACTTAGCGGGTCGGGTAGATCAGTTGCAGGACGGGCAGAGAGCCCTTGCATACCAAAATGTCTACTACCAGCACCATGACTGGGCATATTGGGAGGGAGTCCGACATCACGAGGACTCCGTAGCCGATATGTCATATCAGTCTTATGAGGATTACATGATGCCCGATTACCAATCCTATAACCCTGTCGTAGATAGTTATCAACGCTATTCGACGCATGGCAGGCAGGACCTCCCAGACCCAATGCCTCCTCACTTGGTTCCGCCGACTGCACAGTTCACCCATGGCCAGAACCCGTATACCGACTTCTTCAACAGCGTCTTCGGTCCTCCTCCGTCGCCTCCTCCATTTGAATGATCAGGTACTATCCTTCCTTATTCTTTACTATTCTGTACTTTGTTTTATTTTAGTTTGTTTTGCATTAATTTCTTTATCGTAATTTTCATTTATTTTTAGTTCATAGCCAAGTCCTATTTAGAGTTTATAATGTTTATATAGTCTGTCATGTCTTCCCCATTTGAGTCTTGTTTGCCGATCAGGCCGTGGAACACGATGATACTTAGAAAATATACGTGCGAGGGAATTGGCTAGTGTTGACACGATATTTTATAATTAAGAAAAGAGTCGTAGTAATAATTAAAATTTTTGCCATGTAAAATGAATTCAAGTATGTTAAAATTTATTTAGGCTTTAATATAGTAATGTGTCAAAAGATTTTGGAAACTAATGCAATAAGGGGGAGAACTTAATCATGTTTTAAGCCTAAAAGTAAGATAATTATAGCTTAGATGGTTCGAGAAACTAAGTCCGTAGGGGTACCACTCATGCCTAATCCCCTAAAACCATTTGGTTTGGGAGCGGTTGACCAAAATCTCGTTACATGGACCATCTAGCTAATATAGTGAAAAGAATATAGATTGAAGCATGGTGTTAAAAAGAAAATTTGTTGTAAACATGCAAAGAGGAAAAAGATGGTCGGAAGACCCACATGTTTTAAGTATCGTAACCTTGAGCTAAAAGGGTATTTTCAAAAGTGAGATACATTATATAAATTCTAAGAGAAGTATATTTTAACTGAAAACGTCTTCAATTTACATGTTAAGAATTTTAATGCATTAGTACGAAGGCTAGCTTGACATAAAATTCCTAGACTCACTGCCAATACATGCTCGTTACTTAGTTAGTTCTGATTCCAAAAGCTTGTTCGGGGACGACCAAGAGTTAAGTTGGGAAGATTTGATAAGTCTATAATTTATATGGTTTCTGAATCATATTATGATCATTTTAAGCACCGATACTTCGTAAAATCCATATTATTACTCCAACTTTGTATTTCAGGGCCAAGATGATAAAGAAGAAGCAATCCGAGAGATTTCAAAGCAAACCGGGCTGAGGGGGGCGCAGGCCTGCGCCACCCTGCGCTCCACATAGCGCCCAAACTGTCCAGATACGTTCCAGCACACGCCAGAACCCTTGCCGCATCCGGGCGCAGGCCTGGCTAGTGCACGCAAAACGCGTTTTTCAGCCCTTGAAACCCTAATCTCGACCTCCCTACAAATACAAGTGAAGGGGCAGCTTTGGAGAGAGTCCCGACGTGTGTGAAAGTGTGCCGAATCCCTGCCGGAGTGGATCTACGATACGAGAACGAAGACGGTGGTTCGCAAGCTACCCAATGGCTCGGATCTGTAATTGTGACGAGCATACGATGAGCGGCTAATCCCATTAGCCGTTTGCGGAGGATCTACCACTAAGTTTACTCTTCTTTAATTTCTATGTTTTGATGTATTCGTATTAAGTGAGATCTATTATGTGTATGCAAATGATAAACATTTGGCTATGATTATGATTATGTGTTGTGATTGGTAAAAGCAAGATAGTTTATCGTGGTGTTATTATTCATGCCGAGTCCATTAGTTTAGGGATTAAGACGAGTATAAATCTTGCATACGCTATGCCGAGAGTTATTGGTTAAAACACGACTGATTAATTTAGTCGCGCAATTGATTATGTCTATGTGATCGTTGCATGAAATTATAGTGAGTAATACTTATGCCGTGGTGATTCCGTGAATGGTTATTCATATCTTGATTGTATATCTTCTTCGTTAGTTACTTCGCTCTTAATTTTAGTTACAAGTAATAGCAAACCATTACTCTAAACAAATCATTCAAATCCACAAATTCACAATTTAAATGCTTTCAATAAACTTCTAAAGCTAATAACTCAATTCTAATTACGACCACACTCCCTGTGGATTCGACCCTTACTTCTCTAGCTAAATAGTGGATTTAAGGACTAAATCGGCGGGTCACAACGACGGCCCGTCAGTGTTTCATGGGCTCCCCATTGCACATCACAGTTGTGATGGCGATATTCTAGATCTTACCATAATGATGCTTTGTTTTTTCCTAGCTTCATTTTTAACCAAAAGTTTGACTTAAACATGGTTAAACACCAAATGTAATCGAAACCATTACTAAACATGTTATTACATTATTCCAAAGAAATCCCTTGATTTTTACATAATTAAAGCTTGTTAATCGAAGCTTGGTTACCTTGTTGAACATCAATGATGGTGATGAGGGAGAACAAGAAGTTAGAGCCCTCAATTTCAACCTTCACTTTCTACTTATACTATCGATTTCTCTTTGAATCATTGATACACACACATCTATTTATGTGATGAACTTTCTTTGGTATGAATAAACTGAAGCTGGAGAATAGATTAAACATGTTTGGAGTATGGGTTTGATATTTGATACCCGCTTGGATAACCAACTTATAAAACACAATCCCATTATAACCCAAATTGGCCGACAGTTCTATAAAATGTAATGTTCTTTATAAAACAAAGCTTCTAAGTTGGTTTTTACGTGGTCTCATCACATCTAAACAAACTTTTAATTTTTTTCTAATGTAATTTTGTTCAACTCAGTGGTATCAAAATAACTGACCACTAATAAAATCCCATGTATCCATTTAAAATCAGGATATTAAAATCTCCCCCCCCCCCCCCTTGTAAAAAGATTTTGTTTTTGGATTTTAACCCCACACAATTTGATAAATATTTTAGTTGCATTGATCTAATTATGATTCTTATATTACACTAACACCTTGATGGTGCCCTCGTTGGACTACCACCAATGGTAGTTTAATTTGTTATTATTCTACATCGCACAATCTTGTAACATCTCAAGTGCTAAGCTAGATGTATTTTAATTTGTTATTTGTAAACATGAATTTAATGAGAATCAACAGGAAGTGGCTTGATGTTATAAATGTTATTTAATTGTAGGTTGTTTATTCAATTGAATATGAATAATTTAGCTATTTGGTTTATTAAATCCTTAAAGAGTAGTGAGCTATTAAAGGAGACATTTTTATAATATTTTGAAAAAAATAAATTAAGATGCAAGTCAGGAGACTAAAGGTGAAAATTTTTGTAAAGTTAGGGCTAGGTTGAAGTGCAGAGTTTCTCTTATTGTGCAAACCTCAAAATTTCAAAATTCTCTCCCTCCCTCTCTCATGTGACATTCTCTTCAGCCATTATAGACTACATTCGAGCTATGCAAGTGAAAGCATTGAAAGAAGAAACCTCCAGCATGAAGACTTAAAAGGAGAGAAGTATTTAATAACTGATGATTTTAGAGACATGAAGTGTTTTAAGGAACATATTTAGGTACCAAGGTGTTGGGAAATATTCTAAGTATGTCAAGCTGTTAGTTAGATTTCTCAGACTGTTAGTAGATTTTCTATGTAATTACAAAGTTCAAGTTGTTAGTTGAGTAAGTTCGAGCTGCTAGTTCAAAAGTTCAAGCTGCCAGTTCAATAGTTCAAGCTGCTCAAGCTCAAGCTGCTCAAAAGATAATGTTCAAGCTGCTCAACAGTTTTATAAACAGAATGTGCTGAAATTCAGTAAAAGACTTATCTTTGAAGATTCTAGCATATCTACTACCAGAGAAATCAGAGTTCCTCAAGGAGACAAATCAGAAAGCTTTATATATAGATAGAATAGGTTTTTCTATTGTAAGTCTGTACGTGCAATTTTGTAATCGTGTGCTTCAATTGTAATTGCTTTCTGATTAAGATCCTCAAGCCTCTAAGGTTGTAAAACCCTAAGAACAGTTTGTGTTCTTCGTCTAATCAAACAGATTAGAGGTGATTGTAATCAGTGAGTTGGCAATACAGAAGATTTGATTTTATTATGTGTTATTTGTTCTGAAAGTTTTTCTTAAAACAATTAAGTGTTATTCCGCAAACTTCTTAATTGGACTTTGATTCAATACAAGGTTATTGGTTTTATACTCTGATTTATTCAAACCAGTTAATCTTAGGTGGTAATTTTGATCCTGTCAAGTGGTATCAGAGCCACAAGTTTTTCTTTGTTTTCAAAGTCAGAAACTTTCTTTTAAAATTTTTAATTTTCTGCAATGGAATTTGAAAATAGCAGTAGTGGATCTGGGCAAGGACTCAAAGTACCTATGCTCAAACCAACTGAGTTCGAGATGTGGAAACTCAGGATTCAACAGAACATTCAATTTATTGATTATGCCATATGGGAAGCTGTTGAATATCCTCATGTAGTTGATCCTGAACTAGATGCTGAGGGCAAGCCCATAAAAACACCTCCAAAGATTGAACTTGAAAGAAAGGCTAGAATGAATGAAGTGAAAGCTCTTACTCTCTTACAGATAGCCATTCCTAATGCTTATCAACATCAGTTTAAAAAGTTCTATACTGCTCATCCTCTTTGGATTGCTTTAGAGAAAAGATTTGCTGGTAATGCTAGCACCAAAAGGAATCAGAAAGATCTTCTAAAACAGCAGTATGAAAACTTTTCTGGTGGCAAGAATGAAAACCTTACTCAAATTTTTGACAGGTTTAATAAACAGATAGGTGAATTGGAGAGTGCCAAAGTCAGCTTGGATCAAGATGAAGTAAACAGAAAATATCTTAGATCACTTGGTGAAGAGTCTATGCTGCCCAATGGAGAACAAACGATACTCTTGATGAAATAGAGTTGGATGACCTTTACAACAGTCTGAGAGTGTTTGAAACTGAGATTGAAAATAAAAAGAAATCCTTTTCTTTCAATCATAACACTGCTCTGCTATCATCATCATTAACTGATAAATCAAATTGTTGTGATTCCTTTTCAGCTGTTGATGGTAACTCTACTGAAGTTCATTATGAAGCTTTTGTTGCAAATGATGGACTGTTTGCTCTAAATGCTGAAGATTTAGAACAAATCCATCTAGATGATCTAAAAGAGATGGACTTGAAATGGCAGCATGCTATGTTGACTATGAGGGCCAAAAGATTTCTGAAAAGAACTGGCAGACCAAACTTTCAAGCCAGACAAGAAGGCAAACCAGCATTTAATAAATCAAAAGTTGAATGCTTTAAATGCCACAAGCTTGGACACTTTGCCAGAGAGTGCAGATCCCAAGGTCAACAGCCACCAAGACCCCAGCAAACTAATCAAGCTTCATCATCACAAGCACTTGTTTCTCAAGAAGACAATGTGTTTGATTGGAGTGATCAGACAGAAGAAGAGTTTCAAAATCAAGCTCTTATGGCAGAAACATCTAATGTCACTTCCACTGAACTACCATCTGAGGTAAATGCTAAACTTTGTTCTCAAACATGCAAAAATATGGTTAAAAAGTACAGAGATCATAATGAGAGCATGTGCAAAACTCTAGCTAAGATGGAAGAAAGGAGATATGAGTACATGCAGGCTATAGAAGATCTTGAAAAACAGATCAATGACTATAAAGATAATGAGATTCAGATGAGACATGATAGAACATATCATGAGTGGGAGAAAAAGGAACTGGATAAGAAAATAGAGACCCTAAATAAGAAACTAGATGAGGCTGAACATAAGGTGTTAGAAGCTAACAAGAAAATAGAATCTGTCAATATAGATTTAGGAAACTTCAATCTGGCAAATCAAAAGCTAGAACACCTAATGGAGGTTCGTTTGATTGCATACCTGGCGCCGCTCGATCGTGTCATCACCGGTGGATACCGAAAGCATCCTATTCGCGTATTTTTGTCATCAAATACAAAGGTACGAAATTTTATTGCTTTCTCGTTTACTTATCTTATGTATACTTGATGATCCGTGTACGGAATTCGTGATTTTTAAAAGCTTCTGTTGTGCGTTAATATGATTATTGTTTATGTTTTTTTATGAAAAACGATACGAATTCCCAACAGTGGTATCAGAGCCAGGTCAAGTAACATAATGATAGTATTATTCGAGTATTTATGTCCAACGATCTTAAAGTTTCGATTTTTAATAATTAAAAGTGTTTAAACAATCGAAATCAATAATTAAAACGTTTAAGGTTTTGATTTGGCTTGGAGAAAATCGACCAAAGGTTTTGGAAACCCCATGGTGATTCTCGGCCAACCTTGGAGTTTCTCGGAACTCGGGATTTTAAAACCTTAGTTCGTTTTATTTAGTTGATGTTTGATTGTTTAAAAGTGTTTAATTGATTAAAGTCGAAAATTAAACGTTTCAGTTTGCGAAATCGAGCCTTGAGATTTTGGCCATGGTTTGAGACCCATGACCTTTCGGCTATGATATGGTAGCCGAAGTCATAGATGGTTTATTCCGTCGTGTCGTTTAATTCACGGTTAAACTCGAACGATTAAATTAAATGCGCTAAAATCGAATCAATAAATCAAAAGATGGTTGTTAATGTTTAGACATTTGTGACAAAATATATGTAAATATGTTTTCGGTTTTATAAAATTAAACTGGAAATTAGTTTTTTTTATAAAATTCGCAAATCGGTTTAAATATTATTCGATTTGATAATTAAACGATTAATAGGAATATGGAAATCGAAATAATCAAAGTGAGTTGATTAAAAGCTTTGATTAATTTCAGCCGTCAAAGGGTTTAATACCCTACTTGTTTTCGGTTCATATGGGTTATAGAACCCGAGTATGAGTCGGTTAACTAAGTTGGTTCGTTTCCGTTTTTCCGGTAATTCGTCGTTTAAATTAAATCAGTTTTAATTAAAAGTTAAGTTTTAGTGTTGAAATTAAAATTAATGGTAATCTTAATTTATAAACTAGATTTAATTTATGCAGTTAATATTTGGTTCCATATAATGCATTATTAAATTAAAGAGTTTAATTTAAGGATTCTCTTGTTATGAATCCAAAGATAATGCAAAGATGGAATTAAGTTTGAAATTTTTCGGGAAAAGGTTTCTAATTATGGAAAGTGTTCCTAAATTTTGAGTTTACGAACCGTATTAAATTTAAGAACGATATTGGACATGATTACTTCAATTAATGGTAGATTAATTGGTCTTGGAATTATTTTCATGGCGAGATGAAAATGAATTCTGGATTATTAATATGCTTTACTGCTTTATTTATGTTTGTGACATAGCCAAGCCTTGAGACCCCTTGTTTGTGATGGTTGTTTGTTTAATCTCAATGTTTGCTATTTTATTATTGGTTATATTTTTTGGGAAGGCCTGCATGCCATTGGAATCCCGGGTTTTATGATGTAATCTGTAATAGGTTAGAAAACAGGCAAATGTATTTAGATTAAATCATGTACAAAATCTTGGCGAAGATGTCCATCAAGAAGGAGGTTATCCATCAAGGACACTCGGAGACATCATCAGATTTTGAGGCTAGTGGGAGCTGAAAGAGTTCATCCTTCTTGCCTTGTGTGTTGATTTTGTCCCTTAGGTTTGACCTAATTGGTTTGTCCGTATGGCTCTAGGAAACCAATTTAGTTTCGGCAAGGCTATGTCACCATGCGGTTGTATGTTTTTATTTCTTTATGTGTTATTTTTATCTGCGTGGTTGTGGTGACAAAGTAGATAAATAAAAGAAATTAAAACTGCAATCATTTTTGATAAAAAATTAAAGTATTTAAAAGGAAGTTTAAATTGGAAACTTTAATTATTTTGTCAGGTGTTAGATATGACATTTTTATGAAATTAGTTTTTCAAATAAAAGGAGATTTATTTTTAAAATGTCATATGATCAAAGAGTTGAAATTCTTAAAACTGATACATTAACTGGATTGTTTACCAGAATAGGTGGTGTCTAGGACAGTCACTCTAGTGCTATGGTTGTAGGAATTTCTGAGAGGTTTAGAACCGAAAGGATCCTGCCGCTGACTAACCTGACTGGCCACTAGTTCTTGGTAAGATACTGGTTATAAACCCAAATTAAAAATCTGACACAACACACCGTCCATATAGTGGCACTCACGGTGACCGGTCGTCGTAAGTAGGTTCAGCCTTCGTTGGGTGCTTACGCCGCAAACTCGGAGAGCTGTGAGGTAAGCACTGCGGATCCTAAGTGAGACTTGGGCCAGTGACTTGCAGTTGTTATATGGTGTGTGTCAGTGGTGGTTCCTCAGTAAGACTGTTGCCCACGGTGTGGATGAGATTAAACATGATCAATTTAAGAATTTGAAAATCTCATAAGATCTAAGAGTTGCAAAGGGGTTGTAATTGGTAATAAGTTGCTTGCCTGAGTAGCTTATTCATGTAGGTTCAGCCTCCGTTGGGTGCATGAATAAGTAAAATGGTTCTTAGGATTAATAAATCATTTTCTAAATTTTGGGTTATTGATTTATTAATGGTTAATCAAATACTAATTTTTGAAAAATTGTTTAAGATGGTTGAAAAAGACAGATGTAGAAGCGGTTTAATAATAACAATGACAATAACAGTAACAACAACAATGATAACGTCAATATCCTTCCCCCACTTGAAAATCCTCCCCAAAAGCACATGTTGCTACTTTGAAGTCCATTCGGGATATGGAGAACTCAAAAGAGGCAACTTACTGAACTGGAAATAAGATCTGACAAATGTTCTGAGTATAGAGTGAAAGTCGTATATTCTGGAAAGGGCACCAGAACCTGCTCCTGCAGAGACTGCTACAGTTGAGGAGAGAAATCTCCACAAGAAGCACTCTAAGGATTCGGTCAATGTTGCCTGTCTAATGCTAGCGACCATGACATCTGAGCTGCGGACTAACCTTATGGACGTCTCAGCTTGCCAGATGTATCGCCAGCTAAAGGATATGTTCCAGACTCAGGCTCGGACTAAGAACCATATACGACTAGGCCTCTGAGCTCCTGCCAAATGGCAGAATGAACAACTGTTAGACCCCACGTGCTGAAGATGAAACGTTATTTGGATCATCTTAGCAGACTTGGGTATCCCGTGACACAGGACATGACCACGAATCTAATTCTCATTTCCTTATTGAAGGAATTTTAGCAATTTGTAATTTGTTACAATATGCATGAAGAAGATGATCAGTGGGCTACATCAGATGCTATAGACTGCTGAGGGAATGATTAAGGAGAGAAGATAGGGAAAGAGACGGAAGGGAAAGTAAATTTCCAAGCCGGAGGTTAAAGCTAACAAGTAGCTAAAACCTACAACCAGAGAAGTCAAAAATCCAACGATGACAAATATTTTGAGTGCTAGGAAACTAGGCACTGGGAAAGGAATTGTCTCAAGTACTTGGAAACGATCATGGTTGACCGCATTGAGACTTCGTGTATCTGAATCAGTCACTTCTATTGTTCTTGGATATGTGATACCCAATTGAACAAAGATTCATGCATAATGTCTGCAGTGAATAAAATGAAGTGAAAAGAGATGACAGATTCAGTGGGAGCATAGAGACATCTTAGAGAATACTCTGTTGGACACTATTTTCATGTCATCGATAGTTTATCATGGTGTAATAAACAACTTTTTAGTTGAATTTCTTGCAAATATTTTTGGGATAAATAAAAATATAAACTTTGGAGTTGAAAAATTTTTGCTTGAAATTCCTATTGTTTAAAATTACTAAACCATGATTATAGACTATTGATTCAAGTGGAGCTTGAATAGTAACTTGTCAATGGAGATTGGACAAGCTTGTAGTCATATTCAGATAAAAAAAGGTTACCATGTTGTTGTGTAAATTGTTCAAGTGTTCAAATGCAGTTTCATTAAACTTGTTAATTCTTGAAAGTTAGTTCAAGAGATTATATGAGTTGGATAGTCACCTGTGATTATATAGATGAAACTAATAAAATGCAGAATTAAATGTAAATGAGTTACATGGAGGTTAATTCACTTAACTTGTCAGAAACAATTAAAGACTAGATTAGTCAGGATTGTTTAGACAAGAATGATCGCATTTTATAAAATTACATGTGAAATGTATACAACTTGTGTTATGGTTAGTCAAGTAATAGCCTTTGACTTGTTTAAACACTCGTCGACAAACTTGACGGAACACTACAACAAAATGTTGTCGATAACCAGGTTCTGGTGGTTATGGATACATATCACAAATGTTGAACACAATGTTATTAAAGATATCTT
>JAANYP010001725.1:0-54800 GCA_020465985.1 Centrapalus pauciflorus | reverse complement strand
AAATGATGATAGATGTGAAGGTTGAGTAAAGATCTTTCAAAGTATGGAGAAAAGAAATGGAGGTGTGTGATGTAGATGGTGCATGGTGGATGAAATAAAATATTTGAGGTTGTGTACCTCCCTAGGGCCGGCCTTAAGGCCATAATTATGATGTATTTCTATTTTTTTTTTGTATAAATGTATTTCAAAGTGTATTCTTGTATTTCCCTTTTCTTGTAAATTCAAAAATACTTTTGAATGCATTGTTTTAATGAATTGTTTTAGTCTTGCATAATTAATGTTAAGTAATTGTAATAGTGTATGATTAGTGTTACTAATCATAATTTAATTACGTACTTAGTTGAATTAATCCCTCATATCGTAAATCGATCGGATTAATTGATTTCCCGATTCATTGCACCGATGAATTTGATTCAAATTGAGTTAAATTTTCTTATAAACCTTGTTAATTACTTGATTAATTTCTAATGACCACTGATTAGGCTATAATTGGCTATTAAATGTGGATTAGGGCATCATTGCTAACCTCGTTTAGTGCCGGATGTTACAGTCTCCCCCTGTTAAGGGAATTTCGTCCCGAAATTAGCTCGTGTTCTCCATTTCTTGAGTATTTGAGAATAGGTGAGAGTATTTTTCCCGGAACTGATCCTCGCGTTCCCACGTAAACTCAGGACCTCGCTTGGAGTTCCATCTGACTTTTATTATCGGGATCCGGCTGTGCTTTAGTTTCTTGACTTCGCGGTCCATTATTTCTACAGGTTTCTCAATGAAGTTCAACTTATCGTCTAACTCCAGCTCGTCCATGGGTATAACGAGTGATTCATCAGCCAGACACTTCTTAAGATTGGACACGTGGAAGGTATTATGAACGTTATTAAGTTCTGGGGGCAGGTCGAGTCGGTAAGCAACCGGGCCAATTCTTTTGGTGATCTTGAATGGTCCGATATAACGAGGATTGAGTTTTCCTCGTTTCCCAAAACGGATTACGCCTTTCCAAGGCGAGACTTTCAACATTACTTGATCTCCCTCTTGGAATTCCAAATCCTTCCGTCGAATGTCTGCATAACTCTTCTGTCGATCCCGCGCGATTTTTAATCGGTTTCGAATCTGGGCTATCTTTTCTGTAGTCTCTTGGATGATCTCAGGTCCAGTGATCTGACTATCTCCTACTTCAGCCCAACAAAGAGGTGATCGACACTTTCGCCCGTAGAGTGCCTCAAATGGGGCGGTCTTAATGCTTGAGTGATAGCTGTTGTTATAGGAAAACTCGACTAATGGCAGGTGTCTGTCCCAACTTTTGCCAAAATCGATGACACATGCCCTTAACATGTCTTCCAGCGTCTGAATCGTCCTTTCACTCTGACCATCCGTTTGTGGGTGATAGTCTGTGCTCATATCTAGGCGTGTACCCAGTGCTTCTTGCAATGACTGCCAGAATCTTGATGTGAACCGGCTGTCTCTGTCTGATATAATTGATACTGGCACTCCATGCCTTGAGACGACTTCTTTAAGATAGATTCGTGTTAACTTATCCATCTTATCAGTCTCCTTAATGGGCAGGAAATGTGCGGTTTTGGTAAGCCGATCCACAATCACCCAAATAGTGTCATAACCTCCAGACGTCTTTGGCAACTTGGTGATGAAATCCATGGTGATGTTTTCCCACTTCCACTGGGGTATTTCTGGTTGAACTAGCAATCCTGATGGTTTTTGGTGCTCAGCTTGAACCTTCAAACATGTTAAGCTCTTGCTGACGTAGGTAGCAATGTCAGCCTTCATATTTGGCCACCAGTACATTCCTTTCAAGTCGTGATACATTTTATCTGCCCCTGGATGAATAGCATATCTTGTCTTATGCTCTTCATCCATGACCAGCTTTCTTACTCCTCCGAATTTTGGTAACCAAATTCTGCCCATGAAGTGTCGACATCCATCCGGCTTGATTTCGAACTGCTTATCCATCCCTCTCAAGGCTTCATCCAGTATATTACCCTCCTTGACTGCTTCTTCTTGTGCCTCGCGGACTTGAGAGTTTAGGTTTGACTGTATAGTCATGACCAAAGCTCGGACTCTCAAGGGTTTAACCCGTTCCTTTCGGCTCAGGGCCTCAGCTACGACATTCGCCTTCCCCGGATGATAACGAATTTCGCAGTCATAGTCACTAAGTAGTTCAACCCAACGACGTTGCCTCATGTTTAACTCTTTCTGGTTCAGAATATGCTGAAGGCTCTTATGGTCTGTGAATACTGTGCATTTAGTTCCATACAGGTAGTGCCTCCATATTTTGAGAGCAAACTCCACTGCTCCAAGCTCCAAGTCATGAGTCGTATAATTCACCTCGTGAATTTTGAGCTGCCGTAATGCGTAAGCAATGACTCTATCCCTTTGCATGAGCACACAACCTAATCCATTGTGTGAGGCATCACAGTAGACCACAAAATTTTCAGTCCCTTCAGGTAAGGACAGAATTGGTGCACTACACAACCTTTGCTTTAACTGCTGAAATGCCTTTTCTTGCTCTTCACCCCAGATATACTTCACATCCTTTCGAGTCAATTCCGTTAAGGAACCCGCTATCTTTGAGAAGTTTTCGATAAATCGCCTATAATAACCGGCAAGTCCTAGAAATTGGCGGATTTCCGTGGGGGTTCTAGGAGTCGCCCAGTTCTTTATGGCCTCGATTTTTGATGGATCAACCTGGATTCCCTGGCTGTTGATCACATGTCCATGGAATTTAACTTCTCGCAACCAAAATTCACATTTTGAAAATTTGGCGTATAGCTGCTCTTTCTCTAACAACTCCAAGATCAACTTGAGATGTTGTTCATGCTCTTCTTTACTTCTGGAATAGATTAGGATATCGTCTATGAACACTATTACAAATTTATCCAGATATGGTTTACACACCCGATTCATGAGGTCCATAAATACGGCTGGTGCGTTAGTCAAACCGAATGGCATTACCTGGAATTCGTAATGTCCATAACGAGTTCTGAATGCTGTCTTGGGTATGTCTTCTTCCCGAACCTTTACTTGATGATACCCGGATCGCAGATCAATCTTAGAGTAGAAGCTAGATCCTTGTAGTTGGTCAAACAGGTCATCAATTCTGGGGAGAGGGTAGCGGTTCTTTACCATTAACTTGTTTAGCTCTCGGTAGTCTATGCACATTCTGAAGGATCCGTCTTTCTTTTTCACGAACAAGACCGGAGCTCCCCAAGGTGAGGAACTTGGTCGAATGAATCCTTTATCCATCAACTCTTGTAATAGATTGGATAGCTCTTGCATCTCAGAAGGGGCGAGTCTATATGGGGCTCTTGCGATCGGTGCAGCTCCCGGCACCAAATCGATTTGGAACTCTACTTGTCTAGTTGGCGGAAGTCCAGGCAAATCTTCCGGGAAGACCTTCGGATAGTCACAAACCACTGGAATATCCTCAAGTCGCTTCTCCTCCGCCTCTTTTTCTACAATTTGCACCAGTACTGCATGACCACCTCTCCTAAGGCACTTTAATGTTCTTAGGCCGGATATGACATTCAACTGTCGGTTCTTTCTTTCTCCTTGGACTGTTAGGAACTTCTTCTTGTGGAGTGGTATCCGTACCACTTTCTTACCACACAAAATCTCGGCATGATTGTGTGACAACCAATCCATACCAACTACTACGTCAAAACTTTCGAGTTCTATAGGCATCAAGTCTATTTTAAAGGGATGATCTGCCAGCTTCAGTGTGCATTCCTTAATGATACTACTTGCCTCTATTATTTTACCGTCAGCCAGTTCTATAGTATAAGAGTTGTCTAAGGGAAAAGGAGCGGCATTCAATTGCTTACTAAACTTATCAGATATAAAGCTCCTATCAGCCCCAGTATCAAAGAGTACGTAAGCATAAATGTCGTTTAAAAGAAACGTACCTGATACTACGTGAGGATCTTGACGAGCGTCACCTGCTCCCAACACAAAAGCTCTCCCCTGAGCTCCTCCACCATTCCTCAGTTTCGGGCACTCACTCTTGAAGTGCCCAGTAACTCCACATACAAAGCAGCCTTTTTGATTGCTGCCACTGGTTCCCGGGGCTCCTGTTTTACAGTCCTTGGCCATATGCCCCAAACGTTTGCATTTCTCACAGTGGGTTGGACAGGGACCCTGGTTGTGATGGAAGGTGCACTTAGTGCAGAAAGGCTTGGTACCGGTATAACCTCTTCTTGGCTCAGCTCCAGCTGCGTAAGCCTTAATGGTCTCGGGCTTTTTGGATTGTGAACCCGCATTCTTCCCCGTCTTGTCTTCCCACTTTCTTTTGTTCTCCCCGGCCTTGGCTTCATTTCTCCAGGCTACTTGGTCCATAAGATTATTGGCCATCCTGATGGCATCCTGCAGGGTGGATGGGTTTGAGGCAGTCACATTACCTTGAATTTGAGGAGCGAGTCCCCAAATGTAACGTTCAATCTTTTTGTACTCCGGGGTCACCATTTGAGGGCACAGAATGCTTAGCTCATGAAATCGGTTGGTGTACCCCGTCACATCTGTTCCCTTCATCGACAGGTTCCAGAACTCCGATTCCATTTTCTGAAGTTCGTTCCTCGGACAATACTCGTCCGTCATCATTTGTTTTAACGCGGACCATGTGAGTTGGTAGGCTTCATCGATACTTACAGACTGGACATAGGAATTCCACCAAGTGAGGGCGCTATCTTGTAGGGTGTGAGTAGCAAACTTCACCTTATCTCCCTCAGCACATCCGCTGACGCGAAAGACAGATTCTAACTTCTCAAACCATCGTATCAAGCCAACGGCTCCTTCAGTTCCGTTGAAATACCGGGGTTTGCAACTTAAAATCCTTTAATTCCACAACCTTTTGCGTGGATTTCCGTTCCTCCCGTGGTGCGGCTAGCACCACCATCTCCATTTGCTGAGCTATTCCTATTTGCCTCATATGTGGCTATAGCGGCAGCCACTCTTTGTGCGACTAGCTCTTCAATGTCAGCAGCGTTCATTGTTCGTTTCGGCGGCATTATCTTAAAATTTTAAAGAAAAAGCATAGTGTAAGAAATTGAATCTTAAAGAGGTAAATTCTCCTTAAAGCACAATACTATAATCATCAAACACAATTTCATAAATAACCTGCAATTTTCATTAATCATTCGAAATTTTCTTACATTAGGGGCGGGTTATTACCCGAAAATTTTGTCCTATACTATTACATGATATTTTCCTACCATTACAAAGATAGATAGAAGTGCACTAAGTGTGGGAGTGATCGGGGGTCTCTCCCTTTTCCATTGCGTTGAGGCGCTGAGTCAGCTCCTCGATCCGGGCTTGGCTCTCGGCTAGTTGCTGCCGGCGCTCATTCAGTCCGTCCTGCTGTATAGCAAGGGCGTGCTGGTTGGCCCAATATATGTTGGAGTTTTGCAACTCCTCCCGCTCTAAACGAGCGGTCATCTCCCCGATATCCAGGTTAAGTGACCGGATCTGGTGGTCATGCCTGGTAGACCTTGCGATCCAAAGTGGTATGGTCTGATCGGCGGGCTCTTGAGTGAGCGATGAGACAGGTGCGGAGGATGGTCCTCCGATCTCGAAGTTTGGAGGAACTCCCTCCATCTGCCTCCATTCGCGGAGGGTCTCCGGTATCCAAGTCCATCGTCGGGCGTCTACCCGTCGGTGTGGTGTCGGGGGATTGGGCTGGGGAGTCGGAACAGGAATAGACTCCCTTCTTGGTATGTTTACCCGTTTCCGGGGTGTGTACAACATCTTTGGGCCGTTAGGATAAGGCCTATACGGCTTATAGGATGGTTCGGCCGGGTGATACGGGACGCGAGCAGGGGCCGTCGGTGGTGAAGGATCCTCTTCCTCCATCGGTTCTTCTTCGGATTCCTCCATCGGGTCCTCGTCCTCCGAGGGGTCTTCCTCCTCGGTCGGGTCCTCCTCAGAAAATACTTCCAGATTGCATGGGCTAGTAGGGGTATACTCCTCTTCTGAGTCGGACAAGATGATTATCTCTTGGTGGGACATGTTTTCTGCTATCAAGGTCCATGCATAGTCTTTCAGTTAGTTACAAGTTACAAAATATTTCTAAAATCAGTAAATCTTATGTGCAGTTATAGTCTAGGGTACTAATGCAACCTAGTTCACTATAACTATGGCTCTGATACCAATCTGTCACACCCTGCTACCTCGGTTGGCAGCGAGGCGTGACGAGTGCGGAAGCGTGACCATAATCATAATGAACGACCACTATATGGACGTTTTCAAAAAAAATACATCGATATAACTTTAAAAGGTAGAAATGTTTTACATAACCCGTAAATAATAAAGAGTAGTTCGCAAGGTACAGGGATTTGAATACATAATTAAATTATCCAAAATAATGCAAATAAATCTCCGACGGTTTGAAAAAGAATGCGACTCCTTAAGTGCGGAAGCTTGAAAGTGGTTACTTCTGAAGGCATACTTGCCTTAATTACCTGAAAATACATGCTAAAATACGTCAACAAAAATTGTTGGTGAGCTCATAGGTTTACGCGAAAAGACCAGTTGTATGGACATTATCAGATGAGTTGAATTTATAAAATCATAAATTCCGTGTATGTATTACATAAACCATCATGCAACCGAAGCTTAATTAGAATGAGTTTGCCCTGTGCAGTATTCCCATACGTAATACCGTGTGTTGAATATATATGCACTCGTTGTTAGCCGAACCGAGCTAACACGAATGGGGGACATGACTCCCAATAGATCTATCCACAATATACTCGCGCTTACAAATAAATGCAATTAACGGTTCATGATATAAGGGCTGATGGAATCCGAACATGTAATACATATAAGAAATAAACAGTTTTTGATGTCCATATGAAAACAGTGCATGTATTTCCACCCCAATAGATAGTGAAAAATAGGGGCTATGAAGACTCACCGAACTTGTGATGGCAAAACGACGCGCAAAAATGCAAAAGTGCGTTGTTTGATGGGTGATGAAACCGGAGGTGTTTAACCGAGTCCTAAATGATGATAAGGGCTTAATATCACTAATATATGATAATATGTATATTTATAGATTTTTATGTCTTAAATCACCCAACATTACAAGTTTATAAATAAGATTTGCTTAAAACGTCAAGTTTATATATATATAATTTTCCAGCTTTTTTGGAGGTTTTTCGGCCTACTTTGAGGCTGTTTTTGACCAAGCTCCAAAATGTTTTAGACTTTGGTTTTCTAGGACATTAAACTACTATATACAAAGGATTTTTAGAATCAAGAACGGCCATTTTTCGAGTTGTTTAGGTTGGTGAAAAAGCTCGTTAAAAACGCTATGTTGGCCATTTTTTAGCTGTCAAACTTTCGGTTTCTCAAATAATTTCTGGAGGTCTTAAACTTCAAAATAAATTGTGAAAAATTGCAGATCTATAGTTAAGACATAGATCTAACTTTTGAGACAAGAATCAACTCATTTCGTTGAGTTATGAATTAGTTATGATTTTTCAAAGTCGATATAAATTTTCTGCCGAAAATCCGTAGTTTATAAACTTAAAACAACTTATGATTCTTGTTGTTTATTTAAAGACTACATGTATAAAAGTCATAATAGTTATAAAAACACATATATTTCACATGTTTTCATAATATTAACACTTTTATAATGTGTTCATATATTCATAAACACATTCAAAGAAACAACTTAAAAATAAAAACTAGAAACTTATAAACTTGAGTTTTTATGAAACTTGTTGTTGTTGGTGATTATATATATTATGCAAGACTTATATAAACATAAACATAAGATGAAATAAGCTAGAATTTACTTACTTTGATGTGTTACGAGAATGAAAATGAGTAGAATACTTGATCTTGAAAGAGTTGCACAAGGAATACTTTGAAATATTTGAAGAACACCAAAATTGAAATCTTGGTTTTTCACTTGGCCTTGGGGCCGGATTTGAGAGGAGAAGAAGGAGAGAATTGTAGGTGTTTGAAGGTGCAAGAATGAATGAAGAAGTTGGTCTTCTATTTATAGACCAATAAAGGTGGTGAAATGATGATAGATGTGAAGGTTGAGTAAAGATCTTTCAAAGTATGGAGAAAAGAAATGGAGGTGTGTGATGTAGATGGTGCATGGTGGATGAAATAAAATATTTGAGGTTGTGTACCTCCCCAGGGGCCGGCCTTAAGGCCATAATTATGATGTATTTCTATTTTTTTTTTGTATAAATGTATTTCAAAGTGTATTCTTGTATTTTCCTTTTCTTGTAAATTCAAAAATACTTTTGAATGCATTGTTTTAATGAATTGTTTTAGTCTTGCATAATTAATGTTAAGTAATTGTATTAGTGTATGATTAGTGTTACTAATCATAATTTAATTACGTACTTAGTTGAATTAATCCCTCATATCGTAAATCGATCGGATTAATTGATTTCCCGATTCATTGCACCGATGAATTTGATTCAAATTGAGTTAAATTTTCTTATAAACCTTGTTAATTACTTGATTAATTTCTAATGACCACTGATTAGGCTATAATTGGCTATTAAATGTGGATTAGGGCATCATTGCTAACCTCGTTTAGTGCCGGATGTTACAGATTGGCAAGAAAAGAAGCAAATCGGTAGCTGGAGGAGTTAAATTGCATGGGCATCCAAGGCAGCGTCTTACACGCCAGAGAAGCACCTAAAATGTGTAATTACAGAAGCTAGGCGTCTGCATAACGCCTGTTAGAGGATCTCGGCGTCCTTGTCAGCGTCCTAGACGCTGTGGTCGACGCTGGTACGCCAGTTCCGACAGGGGAGTTGTTTTTGAAGGGGACAGTTACCAGAATTAGGGGGTTCTGCTGGAGTTCGTTTTTCACATACGGAGAGGAGTTTTTGAAGACGACCAGAAGGAGAAAACAACAAGAATGATCATTGATCAAGCATTCGGCAACCAACTCCTTGTGTTTTACACACTTGTGTTACTTAGTATGTACTTCGTTATGCTAATTGTTGTTTGTGTGCAAGTCCAAATCATGTTGGGCTAAATACATTACGGTGTTTGTTCTTAAGTTTGTATATTATGGCATGAACGAATGTTATATTATTTTCAGTTTTCATTTGGAATTAAGGGGTTATGGATCATACATTTGAATGAATGAATGAGTTGTTAAACAACGGGTGTTGTATGAAACAGTGTATAATGATATCATTAGTTGTTCTAACTTGGTATAAGAGAGGAAGACAATTAATTGAATCGCATATATTGTCTTAAGAACATTGGTTGTGGAATCCAATTCATTTACAAGGAAACTGTTATCTTGAATACGTTTGAATGCATGAACTTGATTAGACAGTAGATGTTGTATGAAACAGTTTATATTGATATCATTGGTTGTACTAACATATTATGAGAAAGGAAGACAACTAATTGAGCAGTATACGTTGTCTTAAGAGCATCGGTTGTGAAGTCGAGTTCATTCCCATGAAAATTGTATCTTGAACATTCCGAATTGCCATAATATGTACGACAAGAGAGCAAACACCTATTCTCCTTAAGTGAAACTCTATAATTCAACTCTTTCGTGTTAAACCGCAATTGTAGCAATCAATAGTAGTTTATTAGTTCAAAGCAAATAATTACAATTTCAATCCAAACAGTCTCTAAAGCTAAATTAACGACCTGACTTTTCCTGTGGATTCGATCTCACTTACCCTATCTATATAGTGTGTTTTAGGTTATTTTTGGTACTCATATGACTGGGTCTATCAATAGGTTTGCTGTGACATCTTGTGAGGAGTTAGCTACCCGTTCTAGAGGTAGTTATATTTTGGGGTTATTGTGTATACTTCGGATAGGTTGCGATATATTCAGGGACTTCTGTGACTTGGTTATGTAAATTAATGTTTTAAAATTATCGGGTTTCCGCGTATGTGTATTGGGAATAGTTAGGGATATTTTATATTATATTGTGTTGATGTGTTATTTACGTGGCAATTGGGATTAGTTCGAGGGTGTTACAAGCTTGGTATCAGAGCTTAGGTTTAAGAGATTAAGTATCTAGTGGATGCTTAAGCTTAAACCACGGAGTCTAGATCCGTGACTTGTGTGTTTAATTGTGTGTCTCAGATGATCGGACTTCTAGTAGGCCTGCTAGACCCAAGTAGGTTTGCTGTGACATCTTGTGAGGAGTTAGCTACCCGTTCTAGAGGTAGTTATATTTTGTGATTGTCTGTGCATCCTGTGTGATGATGGTAGTCTAAGTATAGACAATATTTTGTAACAGTCATTTCGTTCGTAATTACATATAAATACGTGTTTGATATATGTTTGTTATATGTTTGATATTGTATGTTTGATATTGATTGTATGTTTGTTTGAACTTGGTTGTAATTGATGTGTTATACAATAACTTTAAACATAAGCTTAAAGATAAGTTCAAACATAAGTTCAAAGATAAGTTCAAACATAAGTTCAAAGGCAAGTTCAAAGTAACTGGTTCGAACTTATGGAGGACAAGTTCGGAGGGCCTTGGGCTTAGTCGAACTTGTCTAGGGCAAGTTTGAACCAGGGGTTATAATTCAGGGTTAAGTCGTTTTAATTAACAACTTTTGCAGAATTCGATAGGCGATTAGTGCAGAGGCGATCTCGAACTTGCAAGGAGATTGAGTGTTTGTTCTTGGAGAGAATCACGTGTCGGGGCGTTCTGTTGTTCGTCTATCATCGTGTGTGTCTCCGGTTTTCGTGTGCGTGGTCTTTCCGTCAAGCCGCTAACGAGGATTCCGCACTCGTTGGACGGTGTCGCGTCAAGATAGGATCCGTAGGAAAGCGACCTTACAAGTGGTATCAAAGCCATAAGGGTGTTCGTGGTGTTCTTCGTGTTCATAAACAACATCCGTGGTTTCTTGGCGTTTTTGGACGGAAAAATCACTTTTTGGTTAATTTTTCGAGTTATACAAGCAAGATAACGGGGAAAAGTTCATATTAGTTCATAATTTTGGTCGAAATCATAGTTTTTAGTCATAAAAACTTTGGTTTAAACAGAAAAGTTGAAAAAATCGAACTTTTGGCCGTTTTTCGAACTTGCGGCGCTCGAACATAGGGGGTATTAGGGTTTGTTCGAATTTTTCAGAAATTCGAATTTGTCAGAAAATACGCTCCTCTCGAATTTATTTTAGGGTTTCATTCAAATTTGACTGAGATTCGAATTTCAAGCGTTCGAATTTTTCTGGATTCGAACTTAACGGAAACCTCGAACTTGTCATATTTTCGAATTTGATTGAATTTGAACTTACTGAATTTCGAATTTAATTTTAAACGAAATTATTATTAAACTAATTCGAACTTACTCAAGTTCAAAAGAGTTGATTTTAAATTAATTTCAAATTAAATCAATTAAGTTCGAATTTAAAAAGGTTTAGAAATGATGACTAGTTTGCAAAAGTTTATCGAAATGGATCACGAAATCGGTAAGGCAAATTCACCACCCAAGCTGATGAGGTTGGAAGACTACTACTGGTGGAAGGATAGGTTTGCCGATTTCGCTCGTTTCAATGACATGCGGATGTGGATCTGTATCAACGAGGGATACATTCCGCCCACTCAGGAGTTTGAGGGTCGTCAGAGAGTTCTGACATATCAGAAGATGAAGGATGACGACAAGAAACTATATGAGGCTGAGAACAGAGCATTTTCAATTATTCGCATGGCATTACCTCAGGAGATTCTACACACATTTAGGAATCATCGTACAGCGAAAGAGTTGTGGGATGCACTCGAGAAGCCGTGTGAGGGAAATCTGAGGGTTAGAAAAGGAAGGACCGAGATGCTTAAGCAGCAGTTCGCAATTTTCAAGGCGTTGAAAAACGAAAAGCTGGATGAGACAATCACAAGGTTCTACCACTTATTGACAGAGTTGGATAATTACGATGTCGAGTATCGTGAACTTGAAAAGATTGAGAAACTTCTTGATGCTTTACCAGCGAAATGGGAGATGTACGTAGCGCTCATAAAGCATGATGAAGACAAATATGAAACTCTTACGCTCGAAGGAGTCATTGGAACGCTGAGGGCTTACAACTTTCAGTTGCTCAAGAAGGAACGGGAATATGACGAAGTCCAAGATCCAGACATGTATTTTGGAAAGTCCAAACCTTCGGTCGCGAGTGAACTGAAAACACCTACAGCATTTTACACGGGCGAAGCGTCTATTCCAGTAGATGTAGAAGAAACAAGTAGTCGGGCTTTCTTAGGGTATGCTAAACCGGAAGAGAAACCGACTCAATCAGCATCTACTTCTCAACAGTACACAAAGATGCCTATGAGTGCGCAATCAGCCGAAACTCATCTGAATCTTTTGGCTTCATTTGTTGCAGCATACGGAAATTGTGTACAAGGAAAAATTAACGATCCTGCGTTATGGGAAGAGGACTATGATCAAGTGGATCCTGATGATTTGGAAGAGATAGATCTTCAATGGCAACTGGCCATGGTGACTCAGAGGGTCAAGAGATTCATAAAACGAACAGGCAGAAATCTGAACGTTAGCAACAATAAGATTGGGTTCGACAAATCCAATGTTAAATGTTATAACTGGACACTTTGCTCGAGAGTGTCAAAGAACCAAAGTTGAAAACTATCAGAATCAATCTCAGGGGAGATATCAGCCTGGGAGTTCGGGTAATCAAGCGAACATCACTGGTCTGTTAACCAAGGTATCATCGGACAGACAGCTTGATGGGACGTATGATTGGAGTTCACATCCAGAGTCTAATGCTAGAGCCTTCATGGCTGAAGTAACAGAGACTGGGGATGTAGGAGCAGAGGAAGTAATAGAGGACAAAGAACAAAATGGTACAAGTCCTGTGTTGGTGGAGAAGTCAGAAAATCAGACCATTCTAGAGTTTATCGTGCAGATGGCTAACGTGGAATCTGATCATACAAAGGTAATTCTGAACTTTTCTACATTCCGTGATTTATGTGTTTCATGTGCTACTTCTAATGATAGATTAAATTTGGTGCTAGAAACACATAGTAATTTAACTGTTCAAATTGAATCCTTAAAATCAGATAATGCTAGCCTCCTAGATATAAAAGAAGATCTTAGGAATAAGCTGAAAGCAGATGCTCAAGATGTAATAGTTCTAAAAGACAAACTAAGTGAGCAGTGTGTCAGGATAGAACTGATGTATGAGCATGTTGAGGCTTTAACCAAAGAACTAACTATTAAAGAGGTAGAACTAGCTGAAGCAAAGGTTAAGGTTTCAGAGGTAAATAGTAAGTTAGAAAAGTTTAGGAACTCTTCACTGAATCTAGGGAAAATCTTGGATGCACAGCGTAATCTAAGAAACCAGTAGGTTTAGGTTATAAAGAGAGTCCTCCACCTTTTAACGATAACTATGTGCCTCAACCTCAGGATAAAACTGATAAACCAGTTGAGTCAGAGGTAGCAACTGAAACTATATCTGAATCTGAGAAGGATAAAGCAACTAAGGTGACTAATAATAATGCCACGATTAAGAAAGTCAAATTTGTGCAGTCTTCTAGAGACAAAATTCTAGGAGAAGCTAAACCTGACTTTAATAATCAGAAAGAGGAAACAGTCACGATAGTAGAGAAGAAAGAACATGACACTAGTGAGACACCAAAGTCAAAGGGCACTCATAAGAAGTCAATTGATAAAATGTCTTGCTTTAGATGTCATGAAAGGGGACATGTTGCGTCTAGCTGTCCATATAGGAAGGTAGAATCTACACCTAATGTTGGAAAGCCTGAACAACATAAACCCTCACCAAGTTTAGCAAGCACAAGTGGTTCTCAAAACACTGAGAAGATTGTGCATGCCACACCAAAGACTGTTGTTAGACAAACACCTGTGTCAGTTAGACCAAATGAAGTGGTTAGGACTAATTCACCGAATAGAGTCCCTAATCAATCTAGGTCAGGACCTCAACAAGTCTATAGGAGTACAACACCTAGAAGAGCTTACACTCCTGTTAGGTCTCACACTCCTATAAGATATCAGACACCAGGTAGAGCCCAGGGATATCAATCTGAAATGCCCTATAACAAAAATTATTCGAGGGCTCAACAGCAGATGCCTACTCAAAGGACAAGAGTGAATTTAAATCACTCTGCACCACAACAAGTTCTCAATCAAACACCCAAGTCACCTGAAAGGATAGACGGGTTTTTGAAGGAGTTCAAGTATATCGATGAGAACGGTATTACCAAGTCAGTCATGGCTTGCGTTCTCCGTGATATCTAACTTGTTTTCTTTCATGTGCAGGAGCTAACTATAGGTCTAAACAACAAGTGGTTCATCGACAGTGGTTGCTCAAGACACATGACTGGGGAAAGAAGTCTACTCACAGACTTCAAGGGAGGGAACAAGGGATTCGTATCATTTGCTGGGAACAAAGGAGGAAATATCACTGGAACAGGAGTGATTACTAATGGGACTATCACACTTGATCAAGTATATCACGTTGATAGACTTGCTCACAATCTCATTAGTGTCTCTCAGATCTGTGATAAGAAGAATTCGGTGTTGTTTACTGATACTGAAGTGTTAGTGCTGAAGCCGGGATTCAAAATTCCTGAAGAGTGGATTATGATGAGAGCCCCAAGGAAGAAAGATTTGCACATGCTAGACATGAACATCTCTGTCAGGAAATATTCTAAGTATGTCAAGCTGTTAGTTTAGATTTCTCAGACTGTTAGTAGTTTTTCTGTGTAAATACAAAGTTCAAGCTGTTAGTTGAAGAAGTTCGAGCTGCTAGTTCAAAAGTTCAAGCTGCCAGTGTTAAAGCTCAAGCTGCTCAACAGATAGACTTCAAGCTGCTCAACAGCTCAATAAACAGAAAGTGCTGATATTCAGGAAAAGATATATTTTGAAGATTCAAGCATATCTACTATCAGAGAAATCAAAGTTTTTCAAGGAAACAAATCAGAAAGCAGTATATATACATAGAATAGGTTTTTCTATTGTAAGTCTGCACGTACAAGTTTATTCAGTTGTAATTGTCTTTCTGATTAAGTTTTCATAAGCCTCTAAGGTTGTAAAACCCTAAGAACAATCTGTGTTCTTCGTCTAATCAAAAAGATTAGAGGTGATTGTAATCATTGAGTTTGGCAATACAAATGGTATTTGATTATTGATTGTGTTTATGTGTTTATTTGTTCTGAAAGCTTTTCTTAAAACAGTTAAGTGTTATTCCGCAAACTACTTAATTGGACTTTGATTCAATACAAGGTTATTGGTTTATACTCTGATTAATTCAAACTAGTTAATCTTAGGTAGTGATTTTGATCTTGACAAGTGGTATCAGAGCCATAGGTCTTTCTTTGTTTTCAAAGTCAGAAGCTTTCTTTTAAAATTTTAAATTTTCTGCAATGGAATTCAAAAATAGCAGTAGTGGATCTGGGCAAGGACTCAAAGTGCCTATGCTCAAACCCACTGAGTTTGAGATGTGGAAACTCAGGATTCAACAGCATATTCAATTTATTGATTATGCCATATGGGAAGCTGTTGAATTTCCTCCTGTAGTTGATCCTGAACTTGATGCTGAGGGCAAACCCATAAAAACTCCTCCAAAAACTGAACTTGAAAGAAAGGCTAGAATGAATGAAGTGAAAGCTCTTACACTTCTTCAAATAGCCATTCCTAATGCTTATCAACACCAGTTTAAAAAGTTTTACACTGCTCATTCTCTTTGGATTGCTTTAGAGAAAAGATTTGCTGGTAATGCTAGCACCAAGAGAAATCAAAAGGATCTTTTAAACAGCAGTATGAAAACTTTTTCTGGTGGCAAGAATGAAAACCTCACTCAAATATTTGACAGGTTTAACAAACTGATAGGTGAATTGGAGAGTGCCAAAGTCTGCTTGGATCAAGATGAAGTAAACAAAAAATTTCTCAGATCTCTTGGTGAAGAGTGGACAGTTTATGTTGCACAATGGAGAACCAAAGACACTCTTGATGAAATAGAGCTGGATGATCTTTACAACAGTTTGAGAGTGTTTGAAACTGAGATTGAAACTAAAAAGAAATCTTTTTCTTATAATCATAACACTGCTCTACTTTCATCAGCATTAACTGATAAATCTAACTGCTGTGATTCCTTTTCAGGTGCTGATGGTAACTCTACGGATGTTCATTATGAGGCCTTTGTTGCCAATGATGGACTATTTGCTTTAAATGCTGAAGATTTAGAACAGATCCATCCAGATGATCTAGAAGAGATGGACTTGAAATGGCAGCATGCAATGTTGACTATGAGGGCAAAAAGGTTTCTGAAAAGAACTGGCAAATCCAACTTCCAAGCCAGACCTGAAGGGAAACCAACATTTGACAAATCCAAAGTTGAATGCTTTAAATGTCACAAGCTTGGCCACTTTGCCAGAGAATGCAAATCCCAAGGTCCACAACCACCAAGACCCCAGCAAAATACTCAAGCTTCATCATCTTAAGCACTTGTTTCTCAAGAAGACAATGTGTTTGACTGGAGTGATCAGACAGAGGAAGAGTTTCAAAACCAAGCTCTAATGGCAGAAACATCCACTGTAACCTCAACTGAACTACCATCTGAGGTAATGCTAAACTTTGCTCTCAAAGATGCAAAAATATGGTTAAAAAGTACATAGATCATAATGAGAGCATGTGCAAAACTCTAGCTAAGATGGAAGAAAGGAGATATGAATATATGCAGGCCATAGAAGATCTTGAAAAACAGATCAATGGCTATAAGGATAATGAAATCCAAATGGGACATGATAGAACATATCATGAGTGGGAGAAAAAGGAGCTGAATAAGAAAATAGAGTCCCTTAATAAGAAATTAGATGAGGCTAATCAGAAGGTGTAGAAGCTAATAAGAAACTAGAATTTGTCAATATAGATCTAGGAAACTTCAAATTGGCAAATCAAAAGCTGGAACACCTACTGGAAGTTCAATTTAAAGATAGGGTAAAATCTCAGCTCAATCCCAAAGAAGGTATAGGATACAGAGCCACTCCACCTCCATACAACAACAAATACATTCATCCAATGAGTGAAGTTGCTGATAGGCTTGTCAATGAACCTTTAGATGAGTCTATGACCACTGTAGATCCTGTTCTTGAAAATCAGTCCTAAATCTAAAGACGATCTCATTAAAAATGAAGCCTGTGATTACAAAGAAGCTGAGAAAGGACACAAAACAATGAGTGTACCCATAGCAGCCCCAAACCCCAGTAAGAAAGGAAAAGAGAAGATGAGTGTAAGCCATGCTACTCCCCATGTTTCTGTACCTTCTAACTGTAACACTGCATCTTCCTCAAAAGGGAATAAAAGAGGTAAAAATGTTCCAATCTGCACATGCCAACAGCATGGTGCCCAAAAGTTTCCCAAACAACAGCATGTCAGGGGAAATCAAAGGAACAAGAATCAGTTATGGTCTGATAAAACTGGTTCTCAAATCAAAACAGTCAAAAAATGTTTTCATTGTGGCAGGAAAAACCACTTGGCCAGACATTGCTTGTACAAACCATCTGTTGCAAAACAGACTGTGGTTCAGAAACAGGCATTTGTTAAAAACACAAAAAATCTTAAGGTCAAACCACCTGTTGCACCAGTTCCAAAGAAAACAGTTGATCACAGGTTCTCACAAGTAAATAAGAAATAGTCCACACACCAAAAACAAGTTTTAGCTAAACCAAAATTAAATTTTAAACAGATTTGGTGTGTTAAAGGTAAAAACTCAGGTGAAATTGTTGATACAAATGTTGAAACTGACAAGTCTAAAGTTGAGACTGCTAGTGCAAATTCTCAAGTTGTTAGCACTACAGACTCAGTTCAGACTGATAGGCTCAAAATTGAGACTGGTAATGGATCATCTGAGACTGTTATTGAAAAGGATGGACAAAACACCTGGATACCTCATGTGATAACTAAATACTCTCCACAGAATCCATCAGTGGATCTCACTAAGTATAAGAAGTCAAAGACAGTGTTTAGTTATGTCAATGCACAAGGACAACCCAAAACCAACTTGGTTTGGGTTTACTCCACTACTAACTAAGCTTTTATTTGTGCAGGGCAACCACAGGTCACAACATAAAACAAGATGGCATTTAGACAGTGGATGCTCTAGGCACATGATAGGAAATTCTGAATGCTTGTCAAAATTCAAAGGCTTTGAAGGAGGTTTTGTTGCATTTGGAGGAAATTCCAAGGGAGGTAAGGTCACATGTAAAGGTACTGTAAAAGCAGGCACTATGCTTTTTAATGATGTTCTGTATGTTGAACAGCTGAAGTACAATTTATTAAGTGTGTCTCAAATCTGTGATAAACAAAATATTGTTGTCTTCACAGATTCTGAGTGCATTGTTCTTTCAAAGGATTTTAAAATACCTGAAAATCTTGTTTTACTCAGAACACCAAGAAAGGACAATGTCTACTGTTTGGACACAGATCTTTTATCCAAATCAAGTACTTTAAGTTGTTTGATATCCAAAGCATCATCAAATGAGTCTGCTCTTTGGCACAGAAGAATGTGTCACATGAACTTCAAATCCATGAATGTGCTGGTTAAAAAGAATTTGGTAAGAGGTTTACCTCAAAAGGAGTTCATTTGTGATGATCATTGTGTAGCATGTCTTAAAGGCAAGCAACACAAATCTTCTCATAAGGCCAAAGAAGTAAATTCAATCTCATCTGCTCTTCATCTTATTCATATGGATCTCTTTGGTCCAACATCTGTTTTGAGTTTGAATAAAAGGGCTTACTGTTTAGTCATTGTTGATGATTTCACCAGATTCACATGGGTATACTTTCTTAGGACTAAAAATGAAAATGCTGAGCTAGTTAAATCTTTTATTCTTAAGATAGAAAACCAATCCAACTTAAAAGTTAAGGTGATTAGATCAGATAATGGGACTGAATTTAAAAACCATATCCTAAACAGTTTCTGTGAGTCTAAAGGCATTGCTAGGCAATATAGTGCACCAAGAATACCACAGCAAAATGGTGTAGCTGAAAGAAAGAACAGAACGTTAATTGAGGCTGCTAGAACCATGCTAGCTGATTCCAAACTGCCAATGACCTTTTGGGCAGAAGCAGTTAATACAGCTTGCTATGTTCTGAATAGGATTCAGGTTGTTCAATCACAAGGGAAAACTCCATATGAGTTATTCCATCATAGAGTCCCCTTAATAGCCTTCCTAAAGTCTTTTGGTTGTTCATGCACAATTCTTCACACTAAGACTCACTTAGGTAAGTTTGAAAGCAAGGCTGAAGAAGGTTTCTTTGTAGGATACTCCACTCAAAGCAAAGCCTATAGGGTATATAACAGTGTGTCTAAAACCATTGAAGAAAGTGCCAATGTTGAATTTAATGAAAACACTGCAAATGTCAAAGGCACTGGTCCTGATTGGTTGTTTTATTTAGATTCACTAACTAATTCTCTGAGCTTTGTTGAGTATGCTGCAGAAACTGGTGAAAACAGGGTTGAAGCTGCCAATACAAATTCTCATGCTGGTAGCACAATTGATCAAGCTGATGGTACAAAGATCCAGACTGTTGCAGATTTTGGTCAATGGGATGAGTATAAGGTCATACCACTTCTATCTTGTGACCCACCAGGGGTACTGGATGCACAACATGATTCAAATCCAAGCTATGAAGTGCCAATCCCAAGTCCTGAGAGAACAGCTCCATCACAAAGGGAAACAGCCCCAGATTCTAGTCAAGCTGTTCCAGAAGCTGAACCTTCTGTGGTCCTGATGGAGATGATACAAATCTAGGAACCTCTTTTCAGAAAGACAGAGAGCCAACCCTCAGAGTTCACAAATATCATCCTCTCAATCAGATAATGGGTGATCCACGAACTCCTGTGCAGACAAGGACAATGGTTCACAAAGAGTCTACTGATGCTGATTCAGCAGTTCCAGAATTCAGTCTAGCTGCCTTTGAACATGCCTGTTTCATGTCACAGTTAGAACCCAAAAAGGCATCAGAGGTTTTGAAAGATCCATCTTGGATTGAGGCAATGCAAGAAGAGCTACTACAATTCAAGATTCAGAATGTATGGACTCTAGTTGATCTTCCTAAAGGAAAGAGAGCCATTGGTACAAGATGGGTTTTCAGAAACAAGAAGGATGAGAGAGGGATAGTCATCAAGAACAAAGCAAGATTGGTAGCACAAGGATACACTCAAGAAGAAGGAATAGATTATGATGATGTCTTTGCTCTAGTGGCAAGAATTGAAGCCATCAGACTATTCCTAGCCTATGCAAGCTTCAAAGGATTTAAAGTGCATCAAATGGATGTGAAGTCTGCTTTCTTGTATGGCACAATTGAAGAAGAGGTATATGTGTGTCAACCTCCTGGATTTGAGGACTACAAGTATCCAGACAGAGTCTACAAATTGGACAAAGCCCTCTATGGACTCCACCAAGCCCCTAGAGCATGGTATGACACTTTATCATCATACCTTCTACAAAATGGATTCAAGAGAGGTACACTGGACAAAACTTTGTTCACAAAGTCCATCAAATCTGAGATTCTGCTTGTTCAGATATACGTTGATGATATTATCTTTGGGTCTACCAATGACAGTCTATGCAAAGAGTTTGAGGCATTGATGCACAAAAAGTTTTAAATGAGTTCAATGGGGGAACTCACATTCTTTCTAGGATTGCAGGTTAAGCAGAAGCCTACAGGGCTTTTTATAAGTCAATCAAAGTATGTGAAAGACATACTGGAAAAGTTTGGTTACAAAGATACCAAAGTTGCAAGTACTCCAATGGACACTCACAAGCAGCTTGATGCAGACAAAGATGGAATAGATGTGGACATTCATCTTTACAGATCTTTGATAGGATCACTTATGTATTTAACATCTTCTAGACCTGATATAATGTTTGCTGTTTATGTTTGTGCCAAGTTTCAATGTGCTCCAAAGGATTCACATCTGTTTGCTGTTAAGAGAATCTTTAGATATCTCAAAGGTCAACCCCATTTGGGCCTCTGGTATCCTAAAGACTCTCCTCTTGAACTAACAGCCTACTCTGACAGTGATTATGGAGGCTGCAACATTGACAGAAAGTCCACAACTGGTGGATGTCAATATCTAGGAGCAAGATTGGTCTCTTGGCAATGTAAAAAGCAAACAACTGTCTCCACCTCATCTACTGAAGCAGAATATGTAGCAGCTGCAAGTTGCTGTTCCCAAGTGATGTGGATTCAGAATCAACTGAGAGACTATGGTATGAATTTCCTATCCACTCCTATTTACATTGACAACTCAAGTGCAATAAGCATTGTGCAAAACCCAGTGAAATTTCCCAAAATCAAACATATAGACATCAGATTTCATTTTATAAGGGACTGTAATGAGAAGAAATTAATCCAAGTTACCAAAATTCATACTGATGATCAGTTAGATGATCTATTTACAAAACCATTTGATGTGGGAAGATTCACTTTCCTAGTATCAAATGTTGGTATGGTTAATATGGATTAATTTGTTTTTCATCATTCTTTCTTATTTTATGAAAAATACATCTATTTCATATGTTTGTTTAAGGGGGAGCCACTGTTTCATTTAAATATGCCTACTTTTCAACTAACAGCTTGAGTCTTTTCTCAAGCTGCTAGTTCATTTTCTCGGACTGCTAGTTGTTTCACTTGATCTGTCAAAGTGTGCAGGGTATTTTGGTAACTTCCATAAGTGTGTGAGCAGGATTAGATATTTTCGAAACCTTTAAAAGGTCCCAGTTTTTTTCAATTGCAACTACCAGTTGCAAAATATCTTCCACGACCTTCTTTTCTCTCTGAGCAATTCCCACACACATCTCTGAAACCCTAAATCACCGATTCATTGTCAATGGAATTTGTCAAAGAACATAACTGTCTTCCCTACTCTCTCAAACACGCTGACCTTCAACCATTCCACGACATGATGGACTTCCTTCGAAGTTCTCATATTCATCATGCTCTTACCATAAACCCTACCATATACATATCTCATATAGAGCAATTTTGGAAACATGCCTCTATTCAAACCATCAATGGAGTCACTTCTTTGACGTCCAAGATTGATGGAACCACTGTCACCATCACTGAGGATCTCATACGCCAACACTTGCATCTTCAAGATGCCGCAGGTATAACCGATTTCCCTCTTACTGCCTTAGATGAAGGCCTTTTCGCTATAGGGTATAGGGGCCCTACTGATTCGTATACTTTCTTTAAAACTCATTTTGCCCCTAAGTGGAAATATCTTGTTCATATTATACAGCAATGCATAAGCCCTAAAAGAACTGGTTGGTCAGAATTTTCCTCAAACATAGCCACTGCCTTGGTGTGCTTATCTACAGGCCAACAGTTCAATTTTTCTAACATGATCTTTCAGGGTATGCTAAGGCATCATACCCTAAAACACGGGAAATTTTTGATGTATCCTAGATTTTTGGCTGAAATTATTGCAAGAACTTGCAGTAATCTCAATGTACATAAAAGGATTCATGTTTCCCATAGGCACTCTTTACCTTTAATAAAACGTCTTCTAAAAACTAGTGCCAATTTTTTGTCTGTTGATGTCCCATTGCCCTCTGCAATGTTGGGTATCAATCCACTAAACAGAGGAGAGGGTCCTGAGCAGGCCCAGCCTAACATCACTGCTTCACCCCCAGGACCCCAACCCACTCCTCATGATACAAATAATCCTTCTGATCCTTCTGGAAATCCCTCATCCCCACTTATATTATATAAAAGAAAAAGAGGTTCATGAGCTCCTTCCTCCTCAGCCCAATTCCAAGAGCCAAATGTCCCTGTGCAGGAGGATACTCCTGCACAGAATATCCAAAGGGCACCCACTGTGGACTCTCCCACCCTCAATTTGGAGGTAGACATCTCAACAGAAGATGTCCATATGGGTACTGTGGCTGACAATACTGTTGTTTCTGCACAAGAGGCACAGGACAGTGTCAACATAAGTAAGACCACACCCATGGCAACAGAGGGTGTGCAAGCACCCTCTGGAAGTCCCCAGAACCAAGAAAAGAGGGGCCCAGAAGCTTCAACTTCTGGAATTCCTGCCAGTGATAGATCACAAGTTCCACACACTTTTGTTGATCTTGAGGCTAGTCTGCAACTTATGCTTTTGACGGATCCTCAGCTGAAACCTGTTGTAGCAATGTTGGAGTATCATTAGTCCATTATTGCTACACAGGGGGCCCAAATCATTTCACTTCGACAGTCAGAAGCTGCTCAGAATTAGAGAATGGGTTATCTTAATAAGGGGTTCACTCTTTGTGGAAATAAGATCATTCAATTGGAGAAGATGATTCGAACCCAAATGGCAACGGTTGTAGGCCCTCCTGACCAAACCAATGCATCCAAAAAGGAGGAGAATCAGGAGATCCCTAAATCAGTCCAAGCAGCTCCAGCTCCTACTCCAACAGTCCAAGATTCTAGGCTAACAGTCCCAACAGCTACTCAAGCTGTTAGCCTAGAAACTCAAGCTGCTCCCACAAGAACAACAGGAGTTGTTATCAGAGAAGGCAGTCAAGCTCCCATCACTACAGTCCAAGCTACAACCTCTACAACTAAAGATAAGGGCAACGGCATTCTCATAGAATCTCCAAAGCACAAATTTTCATCTAGATAAGCCCAAGTTGCTCATGATGCTGAATTTGCTAGAAACTTAGCAGAAGAACAAGATGCTATTCTGGACCAGCAAACCCATGCCCCAATGCAAGATGATGAAACCTTAGGTGATTACTTAAGAGGGTTTGTGGTCAAACAGAATGAGAGAAAAAGGAAAATGCCAACAGGGCATTCAAAGGCTGAGCACAGAAAGTTTTTGATCAATTTTGCCTTTTCAGCTCGAATTCCAAAGAAGATGGCTCAGTCCATGAATACAGAGAGGCTGCAAGACATTCATGATAAAGAAATGGAAAAACGAAAGTCTGCCAAAATCTCCCATGAAGTCCAAAGTCAACAAAAATCAAGTCAAGCTGGTGCAAGTAATCCAGATCCTCCTGTTCAAGCTGTTGCTTCAAATCCTCAATCAGAAGAAATCACTCAAGCAAAGCTAGATCAAGTAAAGAGGGTGCTGTTTGAACATCAGCTTCAGAAAGTAATGGAGATTGAAAAGTCCTTAGACCAGCATGACTTCACAAAACCTCTTATTACTTACTGGTATGCTAAGCCAATGGACAACATTGACTTAAGATATCATTTTGTAGTAAGAAGAGAATGTGGTCCTGAGGAAGAATATAATAGCTTAATGCACATTGTTCAAGGGATGACCAGAGATGAGCTTACAAGAATGCATCATGTTGGGTCTGTGACCCAAGTCAGATCCTCTTTTCCACAAGTCAAGCAAACTATCAAAGATCTGAAAAGCATTTTTGATCCAGAGTCAATAAGGAAAGATATAGAAGATGCCAAGGAGATGAAGATTGCACAAGTTGATCTGTTTGTCAAATCAAAGACATACAGACTCAAATTTGCAAATGGATCCGGTATGTACTTCAATTTTGAATTTTATGATCTTCCAAAGGAGCTGTTAGTACAGATGATATCAGTGAGAATATATTGTGATAGAGAAGATCTGAAGAGAGAATTTTTGAAGGCTGTTAAACAGAAACTTTCACAATTGTAAGTTTTTGGATGCCTTAGTTTGTAAATAACAGTTTTACTTTGTTTTATTTCCTCATTTGTATAGAAACTTAAAGTCTTGTGTAAAGAATTTAAGTTAGGGGGAGATTGTTAGGAAATGTTCTAAGCATGTCAAGCTGTTAGTTTAGATTTCTCAGACTGTTAGTAGTTTTTTTGTGTAAATACAAAGTTCAAGCTGTTAGTTGAAGAAGTTCGAGCTGCTAGTTCAAAAGTTCAAGCTGCCAGTGTTAAAGCTCAAGCTGCTCAACAGATAGACTTCAAGCTGCTCAACAGCTCAATAAACAGAAAGTGCTGATATTCAGGAAAAGATATATTATGAAGATTCAAGCATATCTACTATCAGAGAAATCAGAGTTTTTCAAGGAAACAAATCAGAAAGCAGTATATATACATAGAATAGGTTTTTCTATTGTAAGTCTGCACGTACAAGTTTATTCAGTTGTAATTGTCTTTCTGATTAAGTTTTCATAAGCCTCTAAGTTTGTAAAACCCTAAGAACAATCTGTGTTCTTCGTCTAATCAAACAGATTAGAGGTGATTGTAATCATTGTGTTTGGCAATACAAATGGCATTTGGTTATTGATTGTGTTTATGTGTTTATTTGTTCTGAAAGCTTTTCTTAAAATAGTTAAGTGTTATTCCGCAAACTCCTTAATTGGACTTTGATTCAATACAAGGTTATTGGTTTATACTCTGATTAATTCAAACCAGTTAATCTTAGATAGTGATTTTGATCTTGACAAGATCTCCGATTCGTCGATGGGAACAATCTGTCTGTTATCTAAAGCTTCAGAGACCGAATCAGTCTTATGGCACAGACGCATGGCACACTTGCACTTGAGAAAAATGAACTATATCACAAAACATGGACTGGTGCAAGGTGTCCCTATGAAGAGTTTTCAGTTTGAAGACAAGTGTGTACCGTGCAAGAAAGGAAGACAACACAAGAAGACACACAAGTCAAAGACTCAGAACTTTATAGCTTCCACTTTCGATTTGTTACATATGGATCTATTCGGACTTATCAACAAAAGGAGTATAGGTGGTAGTTGGTACTGTTTAGTTATCACTGATGATTACTCACGATTTTCATGGGTTTTCTTTTTAGGTACGAAGTACGAGACAGCTGCAAAGTTGATTGGGTTCTTGGATCAAGTCGAAAACTCCTATGGGACGAGGGTAAAACGTATCAGGAGTGATAATGGAACAGAGTTTAAAAACACAGTAATTGGTGTATATTGCCTATCTAAAGGCATAGTGCATCAATTTAGTGCAGCATATGAGCCACAACAAAATGGGGTGGCAGAACGGAAAAACAGGACTTTGATTGAGGCAGCAAGGACCATGCTCTTGGATTCAAAGCTTCCTACCATGTTTTGGGGGGAGGCAGTGAATACTGCTTGTCATGTTTTTAATCGGGTCCTTACTGTCAAATCATTGAACAAAACCTGTTATGAAGTTCTGAATAAAAGATCACCAAATTTAACTGGCTTCAAACCGTTTGGGGTACCGTGTACATTAATGAAAACAAAACATCAACCTAAGTTTAGTGAAAAGGCTTACGAAGGTTATTTCCTAGGTTATGTGCCTAACTCACCAAACAAAAGGGTTTTTAACAAATCAAGCGGTACGGTAGAGATTGTTTATAACATTGATGTAACAAGTTATACACATGAACCCCAAACTGGTCCGGAATGGATATTTGATTATGACAAATTGTTTGAATCATTTAACATTCCTTTGGATGGAAATGCAGGCACAATTGAACATGACTTATCGTCGCTAAATCTTAATGACGACGGTCAAAGTTTTCCAAAGACGAGCATTCCATCAACTTCTGAGCCTACATCGACAGAAGATGGGTCTCCAGCAGAGAATGATTCTGAGTTACCTACAAACGAGAATCAGACTACTAATTCTAACTCCAAGGACAGTGATCATGAGGAAGAGAATGTAGCGTCTGAAGTCGTTCCCTCGTTAGGTGAAATAGGGTCAAACTTAGGAGATAATCTTAGGGTTGATGAGATTGAAACATCTAGATTAAACAAGGATCATCCGGTTGAGAGTATCATAGGAAATCCGAATGCTGGTGTGAGAACTAGGAGTAGTACTCTGAGGCTTTTCACACTTGCCTTTATTCGTGTTTCATCTCACAAGTAGAGCCGAAGAATGTGCAAATGGCACTAAAAGACAACTCTTGGGTTGAAGCGATGCAAGAAGAACTGTCATAATTCAGAAAGCTTGAAGTGTGGGAGTTAGTGTCGTTACCTCGAGGAGAAGTTGCAATAGGAACCAAGTGGGTTTTTAAGTGCAAGAGAGATGATCGGGGTGTTGTAACTCGCAACAAGGCAAGGCTTGTCGTAAAGGGTTTCAATCAAGAAGAGGGAATCGATTACAACAAGGTGTTTGCGCCAGTGGCAAGGCTTGAGGCAATCCGTTTGTTTCTGGCTTTTGCATCCTTCAAAGGATTTAAAGTCTATCAACTTGATGTAAAGAGTGCCCTTCTGTATGGAAAGTAAAGGAGCTGGTGTACGTTGAACAACCGCCCGGGTTTACAGCTCCAAAATATCCAGACATAGTGTATCGTCTTGATAAGGTTCTGTATGGATTGCATCAGGCACCCAGGGCATGGTATGAGGCACTATCAACTTATCTTTTGGACAACGGGTTTGAAAGATGGAGAATTGATAGTACATTGTTTGTGAAGAGAAAGGGTGAACATTTTATCTTGGTACAAGTGTACGTGGATGACATCATTATCGGGTCATTAGACGAACAAATGTGCAAAGATTTCGAGAAGGTGATGAAGTCAAAGTTTGAGATGAGTGTTATGGGTGAGTTAAAATTCTTTCTGGGTTTGCAAGTTAAACAGAGAAAGGAGGGCATGTTTATCCATCAGACGAAGTATGTCTACGATATTCTGGAGCGCTTCGGGATGGAGGGAACAAAGCTGACTGCTCACTTTAGCACACCGATTCAAGTGTATCACAATCTCGGACCAGGTACAGAAAGTGATACTGATGTGGATCCGACTCTATATCGGGCCATGATCGGATCACTCATGTATTTAACTGCTTCTAGACCTGACATTATGTTTGCTGTGTGTATTTGTGCTAGGTTTCAAGCCAATCCGAAAGAAATGCATATGAAAGCTGTGAAGCGGTTTCTGAGATACCTCAAGTCGAAACCGAAGCTGGGACTTTGGTATCATGCTGATGGTGATCTAGAATTGGAAGCATTCACGGATTCAGACTATGGAGGTTGCAGCTTGAACCGGAAGTCAACAACTGGAGGTTGTCAGTTCCTTGGAGGGAGGCTCGTATCTTGGCAATGCAAGAAACAGACTTCGGTAGCCGTGTCAACGTGCGAGGCCGAATATGTAGCTGCAGGTAGTTGCTGTTCACAAGTTTTGTGGATACAACAACAATTGCGGGATTACGGTTTGACTTACACTCATACTCCTATTAGGATAGATAACCAATCTACTATTGCTATAACTAATAATCCAGTTAAACCACAGTAAAACAAAGCACATAGACATAAGACATCATTTTATACGTGATTGTGCTGAAAGAACTTAATAAAGCTGGTAAAAGTGGCAACGGAAGATAATAATGCTGATCTATTTACTAAAGCTTTTGATAAGTCACGCTTTGAGTTGTTAGTTCAACTGAATGGTACGCGTAATCCAGAGTAACTTGACCTTAGTAGAATTTATGTCTTTTTATAGTAAGTTAGTAGTTAAGTAGAATTTCTTTCTCTTTATAGTAAGTTAGTAGTTAAGTAGAATTTATTTCTTTTTATAGTAAGTTAGTAGTTAAGTAGAATTTATTTCCTTTTATAGTAAGTTAGTAGATTACCTTATTAGCTTATTTTAAATATGAAAAACAAAAGAAAAAAGAGAGAAAACAATAAAATGCTAAAAAAAAAAAGAGAATATTCGAAAATAGAGATAAGTCTTAGATACATAGGTTCAAAGTGACGAAAATTAGCACAGTCGATACAATCTCTAAGTGTTAAGCTTTCACACATAATGCACCTTAAACTCTAAGTGATATACATTTTCTAGTTCGATGTGTTGGTAGACATAATACACAAAGGGAATCTCAAAAGCTAATAAAATATTCAAGAAAAAGTCATATGTGTAACTAACTTAGATGTATGAGCAAATGGTCTTAATTTTTATGTTAGAGACATACAGACAATGATTCTAAATGAGGTATGCAAATTTTCTAGGGGATGTATAGCCACATCAGATACATCTTAAAGAAAAGAAAAATTTTGATAGTAAGGAGAGAGTCAAAACAAGTCACTTTGTTTTACGTAAGTACAGACCTGTTACCTCTGGTTTGACTCGAGTTAGCAAGATAAGTCGCTTTGTTGTACGTCAGTACAGACCTGTCACCGTTGTCTTGCTAGCTTTAAATAAACCTTAAGACAAACTAAGACACTCTTTTGTATGTAAATACAGAACTGTGTCCGACGTTTGCCTTTTAAAGAAAACTTGCAATACCGAAAAGTTATAATCATTGTGTGTATGCCTTGATCATAGAAGTATGTTTAAGTATGGGACACGTAAGGTAGTTTTTTGATAAATAAAAAGGCCAAGGGATATTCCAAAGTGTAACATGTTTAAAGGGAAAATAATACCAACAATCGCCTTGGAAAGTATATCACGACAAACAATCAAAGGAATCAAAAATTCCTAAGTGTGAAAGTGTAATACTGAAAGTGCGTATTGACACCGCTATCTGATTGAACGTTCTTTGACTTTCTTGCCAAAAATAATCTGTTAGTTTAGGTTGTAAATATTTAAAAGTAGTTTTGAGTAGCTTAAGTTTAAATTTTATTCGAATTTTACTTTCTTTTATTTAATTTAATTTTATTTTGTTTTATTTTATCTTATTTTATTTTATTTTTTCTAAGTAGGAAAAAGGTCAAAGACTAGGATGCATGATTGAATAAACAAATTTTGCGTGAAAATCTATTGCTTGGTGTGAATAATTTTGCAAGGTTTGTAAAATTCCGTTACACGAAAAAGTTGAAAAAGTTGAATTTTATTCAAGAATTTTCAAAATTTTCAATTAAGTTCGAATTTAAGACAAATTCGAATTAAACTTCGAATTCGAATTTGTCAGGAAGTTCGAATTTATGGCAAGTTCGAAGGTAGTTGGTATAAATAGGTCAACAGTGAATCATTTAATTCACCTACCTTCGACTTTACACCTTCGAACTTGTGTCCGGCGAATTCGAACTTATTTCTTCGAACATGTCGTTTCGACTTTGCTCCTATTTCTCGAAGTTTTGCTCACTTTTCTCGAACCTAATCACATACATAGGTATAATAATCATTGTTATACAAAGTTTGAGTAGTTTAGGACTCTTTAATGGCAAAAAATTGAGTTTATTTGATGGTTTTTGGCTTTAAACTATGTGGTTCAATATCACAAGTTTTAACAGGTGAAAATTCAAATAAAACACATATAACTTCAATTAGAACCCAGTAGGACTATATCATACTATTCTTTAATTCAAATGGGGTTAAAATCTTGGATTTTAGTTTGAAAATCACCGACTTCGAACATGTTCATCAGGTTCGAACTTGTCAGAAGGTTCGAACTTGTTAAAATATCTACAAGTTCGAAGTCAGTCAAGTTCGAACATAATCCTCGAATTTGTTTAAATTCGAATGTTTTTATAAAATAAATTCGAACTTGTAGAAATTCGAATGTGTTGGATTTCGAAATTATGCAAGTTCGAAATAAACAAGTTTCATTTTATTTTTCATTTCTAATAATGGTTGTTGTTTCTATGTGCAGATATGGGTGATCGAGCTTTCTATAATAAACATAACATGGTTATGTCGGTGGATAGAGAGTTGCCTGAAGCTCAACCGTACCGACACATGGTCGAATTTTTGACGCAATCACGGGTAGCTTATGCTCTGACTCATAATTTGCAAATAGTTTTGCCGTATGTACGTCAATTTTGGGAGCATCTTCAGGTAGATTGCTCAGTGACGCCTACAGTCTTACGTACAAGAGTTGGGGGACATCCTATAGTATTTTCAGCAGATATGCTACGGCAAATCCTACAGCTAGGCATAGAGGACCAGGAGGCGGGGCCTATAGATTTCCCAGTTCATATAAGGCAAGCGGCGTTTTTGCGAATGGGATAGGCCCAAGACATGACCAAAGCCTCTTATGTGAAGAGTGACTTAATTGGCCAATGGCATTATTTGGTGCATGTAATTATGGTCTGTTTTGCGCTGAAGAAGGCCGGCTTTGATACAATGGTGTCTAAGTTGCAATCGGCGTTGATTGCCTTAGTATATAATAAGCGTTTCAGTTTTTCAGAGATGTTCTTCGGTGAGTTTGTGCATCCAATCACAGCTCCCGTCAGAGAAAGATTTTTGATGTATCCGAGATTTGTGATGATGATCATCCGCCACTTTTTGCCAAATTTGCCTAATCTTCCAGATACACATGGCGTGGCTATAATTGATAAAAGGATTTTTGCTGATTGTCAGTCACATAATGCGAGAAAGGCTGAGCAGATCAGGACACAGGTGGAACCTTTGTTTGGAGCCGTTATTGACCCAGATTTTGTAGCTCCAGAGGGATATAACTGGGCATGTGAAGCTCTACAACAACAACAACAACAACAACAACAACAACAACAACAGCAACAGCGTCGGAGGCAAAGAGCTCCGGCTAGACAAGTTCCGACAGCTAGGCCATCCTCCAGCAGACCATCCGAATCTACGGCAACAGGTCCATCAACGGACGCTGCAGGCTGTCGAGTTCGGCCCCAGAGTTTGATCAGAGGGCACAGACCCTAGAAGAGATATGGGTGCAAGGGACTACCTCGGAGCAAAACCTCGCTGAACAACTAGTTCAGAATGTTTTAGACCCTCCAGATGAGTTCAATGATATCTTTAAGGAGATTGATGAATACCAGCCACCTGAGGCTGAAGATATGGACACTGAGGTCCAGGTTGAAGGAGCTGCAGAAGGAGAAAGAATGCAGACTGAGGCTGAAGGTCAAGCAGAGACCGCCTCCGAATCTGACTCTGATTCTGAGGAAATCGAAGAGGTTGAAACTATTGATCCGGCTGTCAGAATTGGCAGATATGGATCGAGACTAGTCGTCAGCAGATGAAAGATGACAAGACGAGCTGGTGGGGATACAGAGGATGATGATTCAGATTTTGAAGAGGAAGACGAAGCTCCACTCGTGCCTAGGCATAGGGCGAGACGGCATAGATTCATGTAGGGAGCTCCATCCACTCTGCTCCTGAGCCTGTGTTACCGGCTGCTCATCCAACTATCGCTCCATCAATATCTACATCCACTCCATCAACATCATCTACATTCACCGACAATCAGCGGTTCACAGAGCTGAAAGGAAAGGTGGACTTCCAAACAGTCCAAATTTTTCAACTTTCAACGGCAGTGAAAGAGCTTCAAGCACATAATGCCAGACTTGATCAGGAAAATGCTGAGTTGCGAACAAGAGTAGCTAATCAAGCGTCTGAGATGAAAACCTTGAAAACTCTCCTAGAGCAGTTATTGAAAAATCTGCAAGCTCAGGGGTAGAGTCGTTGCAAAGAAACTGAGGTGATGAGGAGAGAAGATGATGTCAATCATCCAGATACTGAAAGAGAGAGTGAGCTAGCAGATCTTTCTCTAAAGACTACTCAGCAAGCTCAAATTCAGGGGGAGCCAAGTCAGTCAGATGTGAGAGAAGGAGGTGAAGGCGAAGCCTCAAAGATAGTTGAACATTATATGATTGAAGCGTTAATGGACCTTGATGATCAAGATGATTTTGAATTTGATCAAGAAGACTTAGAGGAAGGAGAATTTGTTCCAGAAGAGGTTGTAGACTGGAAATCTGATGACGAGGTTGTAGAAGATGAATACGACAATGTAGATGAAGTGATCATCCCTAAACAGCTATCACAGAAGAGTATGTGCACAATAATCAAAACGTGATAGACATAGATGAGATTAAATTAGCGTCTATGGATGATTCCGAATCTGATACAGCTGATAAAGAGCAAACTAGAGAAGATTTGATAAAGCTTTGGTTCAGAAAGGAAGAAAAGAAAACAGATCTAAAGATGAAGAAGAGAATGAGAGTACCAAGTCCTGGAAATCTCTCAAGTGGGATCTTAAGCTGGTTCTTTGATAGAGAACTGCAGCTATTCGTGCTAAAAAGGAGAGATAGACTTCAGTACTTGAGGAGAACGTTGAAGGTGTTTAACACACTGCCGAAGTGTGAAGTGCAAGAGTTGGCTTGGAAGGAGTTAATCAACCTAGGAGACGACCCATATGCTGAAGTTGTTGCTAAGATCATACGAAGGGAGGGTCGATCTAGAACGTTCGAAAGACTTAAGCCTAGATCTAGGAAAAGAATTGAAGATCTGTCAAGAGTAGATCCCCACACTGGAAAGCCTTGGGCTAGGATGGTTTACAAGCCAGTCCGATGCCTCAAGAAAGTGTCGATGAGGTTAATGCCACAGGATGTACTGAGAAACATGAAGTGGTGGTATGTTGACAACGAGACGGCGGAAGCAGTGATGGAGGACTACGAGGACAAAGTGATTTTGAAAGTATACGATCCACTGCATCTGATCAACCTATCGAAGGACGACCTGAGAAAACTTCAAGATCAGCCGATCTTCTTTCATGAAGGCTGGAGATCAGAAGGCAGGAAGTTCCAGAAGGTTGTTAGAGTCTATATAGATCAGGGATTGTATGCTAGTAGTAGTTTATATAGCTCTAGTACTTAGACAAAATATATATAGTTAGAAGCTATCGTTAAGGGGGAGTCTGTTAGTGCATCCTGTGTGACGATGGCAGTCTAAGTATAGACAATATTTTGTAATAGTCATTTTGTTCGTAATTGCATATAAATGCGTGTTTGATATATGTTTGTTATATGTTTGATAATGTATGTTTGATATTGATTGTATGTATGTTTGAACTTGGTTGTAATTGATGTGTTACAATAAGTTCAAACATAAGTTCAAAGATAAGTTCAAACATAAGTTCAAAGGCAAGTTCAAAGTAACTGGTTCGAACTTATGGAGGACAAGTTGAAGGGCCTTGGGCTTAGTCGAACTTGTCCTGGGCAAGTTCGAACCAGGGGTTATAATTAAGGGTTAAGTCGTTTTAATTAACAACTTTTGCAGAATTCGATAGGCGATTAGTGCAGAGGCGATCTCGAACTTGCAAGGAGATTGAGTGTTTGTTCTTGGAGAGAATCACGTGTCGGGGCGTTCTATTGTTTGTCTATCATCGTGTGTGTCTCCGGGTTTTCGTGTGCGTGGTCTTTCCGTCAAGCCGCTAACGAGGATTCCGCACTCGTTGGACGGTGTCGCGTCAAGATAGGATCCGTAGGAAGGCGACCTTACAGGGATTGTTGTTTATACTTCGGATAGGTTGCAATATATTCAAGAACTTCCGTGACTTGGTTATGTAAATTAATGTTTTAAAATTATCGGGTTTCCGCATATGTGTATTGGGAATAGTTAGGGATATTTTATATTATATTGTGTTGATGTGTTATTTACGTGGCAATTGGGATTAGTTCGAGTGTGTTACAGGTTCATTATTTTTTGATCAAAAAAACTAAAATCGAATTGATTCATCATTTATTTAAACAATATCGGAGTTGTTCGTAATTTTTTATTGTTATTTAATTAAAATCGGAATGTTAGTCTTTTTTTATTTGAAAAAAAAATCAAAATCAATATGGTTCGCATTTTTTTCAAAACAATCAAAAATTAAAATGGTTTTAATTTTTTCGATAATAAAAGATTACCCAGTCTGATTTTTTGTTTAAAAAAATAACCATTCTGATTTTAATTAAACAACGAAAAAAATTACGAACCACTCTGATATTTCTTTTTTGGATCAAATAAACGATGAACAATTTTGATTTTAATTTTTTTTTATCAAAAAACGATGAATCAATTTGATTTTTGATTTTTTCAAACTACGATACCCATTCTGGTATTAATTTTTTATCAAACAAATGACGAATCATTTTTATTTTAATTTTTTTGATCAAAAAACGATGAACCATTATGATTTTTTATTTTTCAAACAAAAGAACCATTCTGATTTTAATTAAACGTAGATACAAAAATCAACTCAATTTTAATTTTTTCAATAAAAAACAACAAACCATTCGAAATTTAAAATTTTTAATAAAAAGGCGATAAACCATTCCAGTTTTTGATTTTTTCAAAACATTTTGAATTAAAAAACTTTTAGTAAGTATTTGCAATGAAAAAACTACAAACCATTTTGTTTATATAATTTTTCCAAATGAAAAACTTCAACACGTCATTATTTTGTATTTTTTCGAATGGAGAAAAGAAATAAATCATTTCGATTTTAGATTTTCCGAACGAAAAAACTACAACTGATTTTATTTTTATGTTTTTTAAATGAAAAGAAGAATAGGGAAAGATTTGGATTTTCAATAAATAATTGAAAAAAAATGAACCATGTATATCATATAATAATATTAAATAAATAATTATAGTAATATATAAAAAAAGTTAACATTAATAAACAAAAACATACAAATAAAAATTAATGATTAAAACAAAAGGAATAATACTTTAACTGTTATGTTTCGCTAATTAAAGGATAAATAAGAAAGAAATACTAAATATATATATATATATATATATATATATATATATATATATATATATATATATATGTTAAAACAAATTATTATATAAAGAAATAAACATAAATAAAAAATAAAAAATAAAAAGTATGCTAGTTACACAAATGGTCCCTGAAAGTCAAAAGAACAAAAATGCCCCTAAGACTAACGGCTCAAATTAACTGTCGTTAGTTTCAGGGACCAACATGTTACAACTTTTCAATTTTTGGGACGTGTAATAAAAAATTTTCAGGGTTTAAAACCGTAATTCCATATAAACCACATGGACCATTTATGTAACTTAGTCTAGATTTTTTTAGTTTTACGATTAAGTTTATAAATTTTGTTTGATTATTTAAGTTTTTAAATTGTTTTGATTTATTTAAAAATATATGTGTTTTACTAGTTTATCGGAAGAGCTGGTAAAACATAACCGATAAAATAAAATATTTAGGAATTTGATAGTTAAAATGGAGATAGGTAGTGAGTTTTTTATAATAGTATTTGGATGAAAAACATGTTTGCTAACCGGTCAAATGTATACTTTTGAATAACACAAAATAGCTTAGGTACTTAAACGATTGGAACAAAAGTTTAGGGACTTAATCATAAATATAAAAAAAAAAGTTAATTGGGATTTTAATATTAACCTTATGGATTTTATAAAGATAAATTTAAACCGAAAGAGTCGAATGTTATTGTTAAGATCTTAAGTAAAAGCACACACACAAGAACATGTAAATTTTATGTGGTTCAGTCGAGATGAGTAACTTCCACAAACGCAGGTCAAACAGGTCTCAGTCTACTTCAAAACTTCTGTATCTTGTTAAAATCACATCATGGGTTTTTTTCACCTCGTCTAGTCAAGTTGACATCACTCAGGTTACCGATATTCAAGTCATGTTTACGTTTATAAAAACGAGTTTTGACTTTTGAATGGTTAATGGAATACAAAAAGGAAAATTTGGAAATAAACTTATTAATTTATTAATGTTACGAAAAATTAAAATAGGTTTTTTCTTTGTTGTGACTTGATGTAATATCAAACAACACTTTGTAATATTGAATTTTCTTTATCATCTTTATAACTTGGTCGATCACAGTGACACAATTTTGCCTTCAATGGGTTTAGTTTTTTTTGTTGGATGGTTTAGTGTTTGTCCAAGATTAGATAGGCTAAAATTTTGGAGAAGGTTTACGTATTTGTTTCAAGAATTCTATCTTTCCTTTTGTGTCATTCTATGTAATATCCCAGAAATAGCAAATTTAGATGTTGGTTGTCATTTATGAATTAAATGAGTTGGTTGGTTTTAATTGACTAATTATGCCCACGTTAACAAAAGTATGTTGCTATTTTAAGTCAAATGCAGTCCGTGAAGTTTAAAGACTATTTAATGAATTAAATAAAAATTAGAAACTTGAATTATTAATTCAAGGATTAATTGAAGAAGAGAATAAATTAGTGAGTATTGGGTATTATACACAATTTTAAATGAGCCGCCTTAGGAAACACACACACAGATATATATAGGGTTGGGTTCCATGGAGTCCCAACTTAGATTGGAGTCCTGGAGTCTCACACTGTTTGTTTCAAGACACAAAAGGGTAGTTTTGTCGTAACAAATTTTATTAATCAACTATTAATTGGTTTAAAATCTAATCCATAATTTTAAGCAACCATTCCATAACAGAATATCTTATACATTCTCTTATCTTTATTTCTCATATTTCCATAATCCTATCATTTGACATTCTTGTTTGAATTAAAAGTCATATCATCAGTTTCGAGTTGAAAAAATTCATATTAACACTGGTTTCATTTCGTATGCACATGTTTAAATCAATATACACACACAATCAGAATTACAGAATTAATATTATATATAATAGACATATATGCACATGTTCAATAAGAAACATGTTCATTTTCTTTCTTTTTGTTGAACATGTTCATTTGAATCTTGAAATCAAATCTTTCAATAAGTTTAACATGTTGAACAAGTTCACTTATTAAAGGTTAATAAATTGTTTCCTAAATAAAAATGAATTAGTAAAATTAATAGGTCAACAAATTCATGTACTTTGAACAAATTAAAATAAAAGTTCTATGAAAAATGTTTGCTGAGACACATACTTTAATCATGTGTAACAACCCACTTTTGGGATGGGGACGTGGAATTATTTCATTGGCGATGAATGATTAAATTGGGACTCGGGGATATAAGTTTGTATTTTGAGAAAGCGGGTTCGGATATTGAGTATCAGACCGAGTTAAATCCGAAAACGTATATATATGTGAGGTGATTGCCTTCTTGCTTCACAATTCTTATTTCCAAAATCAGAGACTGAAAGTGTGAGTGTGTGTTTGTGATTCTAACAACAACAGAAGCAAAGAATTGAGCTAGAAATCAAGGCAAGACTTTTGATTTCTTCATCAAGTGTTCTTCCTCATAATAGGTGAGTTTTTGGGATTAAAATTCGTGGATTAATCATTGTTAGTTGTTAGTAAGTTAATTGAATTGAGTTTATGCAAGTTTTTGAGTAACTTCGGAGTGTTTTGTAGGGTTGTATCGAGCTTAAGCGAATTGGGGATTGAAATCCCCTGGTCTGTGAGAAAAAACAAAGCTCACTGCTAGTGTTCGTCTTTGAGCGCGGCCGCGATCAGGGGATCGCGGGCCGCGATGTTCTTGAGTGATCGCAGGCGGTTCGAAGGGAGTGCGGCCGCGACCGTGATGGTCACTGCGACCGTGACCGCGATGGTCAGTGCGGCCGCGATGCGGCGAGGTTTCAGGTTAGGGTTTTCGGCTTTGTGGGTATTGGGTGTGGGTTTCGGGAGTTAAGGTTTCAGTTATGTAGGATGCGTCTTCCGGTATCTAGGATTGTGTGAGTTGGTTGGGATCTTGTGTTTGAGTATTCGGGTTGTGTGGGTTTAGTGGTTGAGTATCTGGGTCCGTGCAGGTTATTTGAGTATTGTGTATAGAGTTGTTGAGTTATCTGGGAGTCGTGTATATAGGATTGTCGGGTTGTGATTGAGATATTGAGTTGTGATTGTGATTGTGATATAGAGTCATTGTGTTGTGATTCCAGGGTCTCGAGTTGATAGGGTCGGCGACGGGCAGGGAACCGAGACTGAGTGGTGAGACTTCAGGGTAGGTAAGTTTGCATGTTTTTATGAGATACTTGTACGATTATTTTACTGATACTTGCATGATCTTTTACTGAGCTTTTCTTTTCGAGATATTATGAGTTTTCTTACGAGTTTTTTATCGAGATATTATCATGCTTGTATTACTGTCTTTTATTGAGAACTGTGTTTTGTGATATGAGATTTGAGACACTTGAGCTTTCGAGTTACTAAACCGTACGACTGGGCAGGGGTTGGGTCGCTCCCAAATCCCTTTTGAGTCCTGACGACTGCTTTGTGCGGTCCAGGGATTTGGGTACGTGGGTTCGCCCACACGAGTTGAGTGCCTATTATAGTATCTTGTGGGATCTCATATACTTGTTCAGTAGAGAACGCTGAACGTTTTATTATTGAGCTTACGTGTTTTTACTGAGTTTATAATCGTACACTAACCCTTTGCATTCTCACTAGCATTAGCTGACCCCGTGTGTGTTTATGTGTGTGTCTCAGGTGATCAGAGATCTAGTAGGTCTGCTGTACCCACATAGGGTTATTGTGACATCTTTGGAGGAGTTAGCTACCTGTTTTAGAGGTAGTTATATTTTGGGAAATGTTTATGTGTACTTCGGATATTGTGTAGTTTGATCAGAGACTTCCGTGACTTACTTATGTAATTAAAGTTTTAAAATTATCGGGTTTATGTGTGTATGTCTTGGGAATAGTGTAGGGATTATTATATTATATCGTTGCTGATGTGGTAATTATGTGGCATTGTGGATTAGTTCCAGGGTGTTACAAGCTTGGTATCAGAGCCTACGTTTAAGAGATTAAGTATCTAGTGGATGCTTAAGCTTAAACCACGGAGTCTAGATCCTTGGATTGTAATCCGAAGTAGAGTATTAGAGTATAAACGAGTAGGGTATAGAGTTGTGTAGAGTTAATATGTGTTGTTGTCTTTATTGTGCAGGTTAGTTATGGATCGTGAGGGCAGCGGGCCTCAGGGTGATGATTCTAGGGGTGATGAGTATGTGCATAGGTCTGAGTTATATTCTGTGTTGAGTCAGATATTGGATGAGCGTTTTCAGGTGCAGGGGGCGGGTCGGGGTCGGGGAGCGGTGCCTCCGCCTGAGGGAGGTCAGAGTTTTGGGGCTGGTGCTTCTTCTAGCCAGCCATCGCGAGGGTCCTTTAAGGACTTTATGACGGGTCATCCTTCTGAGTTCTTCGGAGGAGTCGGTGCCTCGAAGGCACTAGATTGGTTGCGAGAGGTTGAGTCTGCTTTTCGGATAGCGCATGTGGATCGAGCTGATAGAGTGAGTTATGCCTCCTACCTGCTGAAAGGAGGAGCGTTGCGATGGTGGAGTTCCGTTGTGAGTGCTCGGGGGATAGATGAGGCGTATTTGATGACTTGGGAGGAGTTCCGAGTGGTGTTTGAGCTGCAGTATTGCCCCCAAGATACGAGGCGAGAGTTGGAGCGTGAGTTCATCCATTTGCAGCAGGGATCCATGTCAGTCCAGAAGTACATTGATGTGTTCAATGATAGAGCTCAGTTTGCGCCACATCAGGTGGCTACCGAGGAGCAGAAGGTTAGCATGTTCATTGAGGGTCTGAGGTCGGATATTAGGGAATTTGTGGGGATGTTGCGTAACCCCACCTTTGCGTCTACTATGGAGTATGCGAGGCGTAGAGAGAGGGAGTTGGAGAGACAGAGGGAGCAGCCGGCTTCCCAGAGGCAGCGAGTTGAGTCATCCAGGCAGGGGCAGGGTGCAGGGTCATCGAGGGGATACCGAGAGAGCCGACAGGGTGGATATTCTGAGTAGAGAGGCCAGAGTTCGGGGGACCAACGAGATCAGAGTCGAGATTAGAGGAGTTCCGAGGTTAGTCAGGGCCAGAGTCGAGGTCAGGATCAGGATAAGAGACAGATGGGGCAGAGCCAGAGACCGAGTCAGAGTCAGGGCCAGAGCCAGGGAAGTGTTGATACAAGATCTAGGGATTCGGGCAGTAGGGTCGAGAGTTCGGCATTGGGAGAGAGAGATTGTCAGCGGTGTCATCACCGCCATGCAAGAACGTGTGCCCCGGAGCACCTCAGATGTTTTCGTTGTGGCCAGTTTGGTCACACTGCCGTTGCATGTTCGTCGCAGGAGTCATTGTGCTTCCGTTGTGGGAAGCCGGGTCATATATCGCGAGACAGTTCGGGGTCAGATGTAGGATTTCCAGGGGCGAGTTCGAGTGGAGCCGGGGCGTCAGAGTCGTCGTCAGCACCTCGTGGAGGAGGTGGAGTACCGAGGGCCAGAGGTAGAGTTTTTCAGGCTATAGCTGAGGAGGAGAGGGAGCCGCATGATGTTGCACCTGGTACGTTTATTTTGTTAGGCTACGTGCCTTCAGTTTGTTAAATTTGGGATCTGAGCGGCCATAAGTGTTGGCATCCTTCTGTGATTATTTCTGTGCTTTCATTTGAGTTATCTGCTTTGTGATTGTTAAGTGAGTAGATAGTAGAGCCGCATTAGTGAATAAAGTCTAGAGTAATGATGCATTAGAGGTCGTTGGTCGTTGAATTTCAGTAAATCTGATGCCTATGCGGAGTATAATTAGCGTTTCAGAGAGGTTATGAGTATCCTCTAGTGAGAGAGGTTATGTGTGGAGTTCTTGAGGTATGAGTTTTTGGCTACGAAAGGGGCACTTTTAGAGCGAGCAATGACGAGTAAGGAAGGGGTCAAAGTGGATCCAGTAGGAATTGAGGTTAGTAGGAATTGGAGTTAGCCCGTGTTTGCGTTTGGGGTTTAAAGTTTCTCGGGTTTAGTTGGGTATTAGAGATGATTCATGGAGAATTTCTCACGCGTTGTAGGATCCGTGACGATATTGACGTGTTAGTCTGTTGTATGGGTTGAGGAGTAGGAGAGCGCCCCCCTAGGGTTGAAGGATTAGTTGAATAGGGTTTCGATTTTAGCGTTGATAGAGAGTTCGGAGGATTCTTGTGGTGTAAGGTGAGACCTTGTTGTAAAGTTGGGAGGGTGTGCTGATGTAAAGAGGTAAAGTGATTGCTTGTGCCCGAGGCAGTGATAGGTTGGGAGTCAGGCTTAGAGATGCGTGATGTATTTTCGGCTGTTGGTGTTGAGCTAGATTCTGAGGACAGAATCTTTATAAGGAGGGATACTTGTAACATCCCACTTTTGGGATGGGGACGTGGAATTATTTCATTGGCGATGAATGATTAAATTGGGACACGGGGATATAAGTTTGTATTTTGAGAAAGCGGGTTCGGATATTGAGTATCGAACCGAGTTAAAGCCGAAAACGTATATATATGTGAGGTGGTTGCCTTCTTGCTTCACAATTCTTATTTCCAAAATCAGAGACTGAAAGTGTGAGTGTGTGTTTGTGATTCTAACAGCAACAGAAGCAAAGAATTGAGCTGGAAATCAAGGCAAGACTTTTGATTTCTTCATCAAGTGTTCTTCCTCATAATAGGTGAGTTTTTGGGATTAAAATTCATGGATTAATCATTGTTAGCTGTTAGTAAGTTAATTGAATTGAGTTTATGCAAGTTTTTGAGTAATTTCGGAGTGTTTTGTGGGGTTGTATCGAGCTTAAGCGAATTGGGGATTTAAATCCCCTGGTCTGTGAGAAAAAACAGAGCTCACTGCTGGTGTTCGTCCGTGAGTGCGGCCCGCGATCCCCTTGCGACGTTCTTGAGTGATCGCAGGCGGTTCGAAGGGAGCGCGGCCGCGACCGTGATGGTCAGCGCGACCGCGACCACGATGGTCAGTGCGGCCGCGATGCGGCGAGGTTTCGGGTTAGGGTTTTGGGCTTTGTGGGTCTTGGGTGTGGGTTCCGGGAGTTAGCGTTTCAGTTATGTAGGATGCGTCTTCGGGTATCTGGGATTGTGTGAGTTGGTTGGGATCTTGTGTTTGAGTATTCGGGTTGTGTGGGTTTAGTGGTTGAGTATATGGGTCCGTGCGGGTTATCTGAGTATTGTGTATAGAGTTGTTGAGTTATCGGGGAGCCGTGTATATAGGATTGTTGGGTTGTGATTGAGATATTGAGTTGTGATTGTGATTGTGATTGTGATATAGAGTCATTGTGTTGTGATTCCAGGGTCTCGAGTTGATAGGGTCGGGGACGGGCAGGGAACCGAGACTGAGTGGTGAGACTTCAGGGCAGGTGAGTTCGCATGTTTTTATGAGCTACTTGTACGATTATTTTACTGATACTTGCATGATCTTTTACTGAGCTTTTCTTTTCGAGATATTATGAGTTTTCTTAGGAGTTTTTTATCGAGATATTATCATGCTTGTATTACTGTGTTTTATTGAGAACTGTGTTTTGTAATATGAGATTTGAGACACTTGAGCTTTCAAGTTAGTAAACCGTACGGCTGGGCAGGGGTTGGGTCGCTCCCAGTTCCCTTTTGAGTCCTAAGAACTGCTTTGTGCGGTCCAGGGATTTGGGTACGTGGGTTCGCCCACACGAGTTGAGTGCCTATTAGAGTATCTTGTGGGATCTCATACACTTGTTCGGTAGAGAACGCTGAACGTTTTATTATTGAGCTTACGTGTTTTTACTGACTTTATAATCGTACACTAACCCTTGCATTCTCACCAGCATTAGCTGACCCCGTGTGTGTTTATGTGTGTGTCTCAGGTGATCAGAGATCTAGTAGGCATGCTGTACCCAAATAGGGTTACTGTGACATCTTTGGAGGAGTTAGCTACCTGTTTTAGAGGTAGTTATATTTTGGGAAATGTTTATGTGTACTTCAGATATTGTGTAGTTTGATCAGAGACTTCCGTGACTTACTTATGTAATTAAAGTTTTAAAATTATCGGGTTTCTGCGTGTATGTATTGGGAATAGTGTAGGGATTACTATATTATATCGTTGTTGATGTGGTAATTATGTGGCATTGTGGATTAGTTCGATGGTGTTACGTCATGTACACATGAACAGAGAAAAATTAATATGTACAGGCCGGGGATAATGAACTTGTTCATCCATTACATAAATGTGTGTCAACAAATTCATGTACTTGAACAAATTCATATATAAGGTTAACATGTTTAACAAGTTCATATATAATGATTTTCATATCAGATGTCAAAAACTCATAATCGAAAATCACAATGTGACAAACTTGAGAAGATTAGAATATTCCAAACATCAACCAATTATGAAAAGTGATGGACATTTTAGACAATAATCAAAGGATAATTGAAAGTCAAAATCCCTAAATCCCCACTAACCTTGTTGTTGTTATATTTGATTTTAGTTTTCTTAGGTTGAATGTGACATTTTGTCAAACACCAATTACTTCACCGAAGCTTGATTGAAAACACCAATTACTTCAACGAAACTTGTTTAAAGCATATCCAAAAACAAAAAAAAAAAAGAAAAAACAAAAAAACATTACATAGCATTGAAATGGGGAAATTTTGCCAAAATCCAGATCAAACAATACTTAAAAAATCAAATGAATATTGTCCATAATGAATCGATAGATAAACAGCCACATGGATGAAAACCATGAACATGAATCCATAAACAATCATCAATATGATAAAATCAATTTGTTCATCTATCCAATCTTCCACTGTTTCCAGACAGATTCTTTTTTATATTTGTTAGTATAACATGTTAACCCAAAAAAAAAAAAACTTAAACGGGAGAAACCCATTACTTTACATGTACGATTAATAGGTCCATTAATCAAAAACCATAACATTAATCAACAGAACAAAAATCAAACACAATGGGTTATCAAAACCACAAAACTGACCTCAAATCAGGTATCAAAACCCTAAAATTAATCAAGTTATACTGACCTTTTGTAGGTTTTGGTTTAGTGGGTTGTCGCCGATGAAGATGAAGAATGTGAAATCGTTGTTTTTTCCAGTGAACAAGAAGATGACGCCATTGCCGTATGAAACTTGGCTCTCTAATTGATGCGAGTGTCGTTAACCCGTCAAAAATAACCACTAAATACCTTAGAAGCTAGGGTAAGTAGGGATCGTATCCACAGAGAGCGAGAGGTTAATTGCACGTATTCAAGCGACTAGCATTGTAAAATAATTAATTTAGAAAGATTGAGTGGGTTGTAAAAAGGTGATTGCTTGATTTATAAAACTAATTACTTGCGAGATTTGTGAAAAGAAAACTTAAGAAAATTGTTTGATTGAATAAAGTGCGAAGATAACCATTCCCGGATTCCACACCTCGCTTTGCATTTAATTTATAAAAACGATTTGAAGATTACATAGACATAATCTTTGTTATAATTATTATTAAAGTCGTTTCGTGATCTTGGGCATAGCGCGTGACACGTTTGATTACTCGTCTTAATTAAACAATTAACTCGGCACGAATAATAAAATGTCTACGAACTATCTTGCGAAATGCAACAACCAAAATAATAATCATTCGTTTACAATCAAAATATAAATAATAAAAACCATGCAAACTTAAAGTAATCGTTCATAAAATAAAACTTAGCGATGTGCTTCCTCCGAGAATGATTAGGATGAGATTAGCCGGACATAGTTGATGCAACGTTCAAGAGTTGTGGATCCATCTCCGTAGCTTGACTCGTGTGTTCTTCGTACGTGTGTTCGCTCAAACAGGGTTCTTTTCCTTAGCCTTCTCCTCCAAAAAACGATTGTGAACTCTGAGATTTGCATTGGTATTTATAGGAAAAGCTAGAAAAACCCTAAAAACGGCCGTCTAATAATTTAATGGGCTGGGCGCAGCCGTAGGCGCAGGCCTGCGCCCCCCTCTGCGCCCCTCTGTAAAATCCGTGTTTTTGTGAATTAATTTCTTCTGTCGAACCCTCGGTCTGGGCGCAGGGCTGCGCCCCTCTCTGCGCCTGGCTCTGAAATTTTGTCCTTTTTTCACCATTTTAAACCGGATTTTGTTTACCTGCACAAGCACAGAATTTATTCAATAGCGGCACATTCTATAACACTTTCGTACTAAAAACAACTCTTTTACGTTTAATAAACATGATAAATTATAACCCGATCAAACTTCCCCAACTTAATTCTTGATCGTCCCGAGCAAGCAACGAAAATCAGACTTTTAAAACATCGGGTTTATCAAGCGTACAAAACATAATTAACTTATTTAAACAAGCACCAGCCTTCATAGACGTGATAAGACTCGCAGACACGAACAGAATTTAATTCAGATATATCGTGATGTTTCTCGGATAGTTGTTCAAAAATTCCTCACCACTATCATCCTTTTAGCTCAAGGTTACAGAATTGAATTCACGTGGGTCACTGGACCATCTTTTTCCTCGATGCACGACTTGAGCTACTAATTTTTCTTTTTGTTCTTTCCATGCAATGTCTATGTTTTTTGTTCAAGTTTACTATGACTTTCTAGATGATCCGTGTAACAGGATTTGGGTCAGCCACTCCCAGACCAGTTGGCCTTAGGAGACTAGGCATGATGGTACCCTTCAGACTTAATCACCTGAATCAACTAGGTCACACTTGAATTGAGGCTTTATTCGTGTTCGCTTCCTCCCCCTTATTGCATGAATAATTAGCGGCTATTGGAATCCTTGTTAATTATCACTCGCTACAACACAATATATCCTACTTCAAACTCGGTTCACTTCCTTGGTTTTAGCATCTATGACTCTTTGTGTTATATTTAAACTCATATAATTACGTCTTTTTGCTTGAAACCGACCTAACTAACATCATCATATTTAAATTGCAAGCTCAACAATAAAAATTTATTGGGTTAATTGATCGGATCCTTTACGGCTCGCTTTTCTCATAATCTTCTTAAAAGAAACACATTTATTCAATTAAAGTAACGCATGAAAAACAAACACTAATAAAAGTAATAAAGCATAAAAAACAATAATTCATCCTACTTAAAGAGAGGAACGGAAGAACCTGATTACTGCGGTGGTGGTGGCGGTCCGAAAATACCAGCAAAGAATTCCCCGAAGGGGTTCCGATCTTCTTGCATATGAGGTGCAGGTGGGTATGTGGTTGCAGGGTGCACCACACTCTCTCCGCGTGTCGTGGTGGGGACTCGACCATAGGCTGGGAAGTATTGAGGAGTTCGATCCACAACGTTCAGCCTCTCGAAATTCTGCCACTGATAGTTCTCGTATGGTTGGTATGGTAACCCAGCATTATAATTCATGTGATCTCGCACTGCATCGGTGTACGCCCAATGCTGCTGGTTGTAATGGGCGTTCTGAAAGGATGATGCGCGCACACCGGTGTATATCTCGTCGATTCGGCTAGTCTGAGTTTCCAACTCATGCTGGAACTCGTCCATTCTTCCAACCACATCCTCTTGAAAAGTACCCAACCGTAAGTTCATTGCGTCCAACCGAGCAATGACTTGGGACATATCATTAGCTCCTCCTGCCGCATGTACTCTTTCGGCTTGATGTTGATGGTAAGCCTCTGCCTCTTCTATACCGTATAGCTCTCGGTGCGTCTTCCCCGTGTCGGAATCAAAGATCTCGAATCCTTGGTCTGTTTGGCGCAGAGTGATGCTTTGTATCATCGCCGCTGTAATAACGGCGCCAGAGACTCCCCTCGGAACAGATATGGGAGAAATCGCTGCCTGAGCCCTCAGATACTCTGATAAAATCCATCCGTGAGGGATTATTTTTCTCTCCCTCGTGTCGTACATTGACCATAGGTCGTTCATCACAATCCAAGCAAAAGAAAGGCTCGGCTCTCCCGTCATCAATGCGTAAAGGATAGTTACCTCCTTGTGCCGAATCTTTGTCAAATCGCTATCTCATGGCAGCACGTTGTTGGTAACAATCTTGTGTAGTACCTTCGCCATGGGGCTAAGGTCACGCCTAGCATACGCCGTGTATCCAGCCGCGGCATTATAATCAATTTTTAGTATCTCTGCCAACTGTGTGGTCCATTCACCCTCCCAAGTTCGATCAGTAAATGCTAGTTGGGCGTCTGTTTTGTACTCATAATTGAAATTCCGTGCCCCGTCTTCTCCAACACCAATATCTACCCCAAAGACTTCCCGCAACGCTTGCGCGTTCATTGGAAATTCATGCCCATTAACACGACCTATTAAGGTGAAATCGCCTCGGAATCGTCCCTCTTCGCGTGTTAATGTGGACATCCACTCCACCACCTCATCGTGATAAATGTGCTCCCCTCCTAAATCTAGTACTGCCTCCCAACCTAGCCGGTCGAAGCATCGAACTACCCCATAATTCTCAAACTCATCCTTCTTAACTCTCTTTTCGACCAAAACCTTGCCGGAGAACTTCTTTGTCATGAACAGTTGTCGTCGAATATTTGCCGGATGTTGTGATAGATTGAAGTCCGGGTTCCATTCTACCCTCGGTTGGGTAGAGGAACTGGCGCCTTCCCCCACGCGTTGTCTAGTTCGGCGAGACATCTGCAAATACGACAACTTAAGTATATATATATAATTATAAACTTCTTAATTTGTTCTATTTTCATAACAAAGACCATAAGTGATAAATTGTGCAATTATCATATCAAATGTAACATAAAGATGCATAATTAATTCATGTCAATTTAACCACTTTTTCACATCTTAATAATTTAAGCAAATTGCACAAAATAACAACCAACTTTCCGGAAATTGACTAGCATGCCCTTTTTCTTAATCGTGCTTATACTTTCACTTAATAATCTATTCTATACTATGAAAACACTTAGAATCATCATGTATAAGTGGTCATGCAAAAAGTCAATCTAAAAGTCAAAATTCATCTTCAAACTCCATTAAAGCTTACTAGTTTAAGAATGGTGGAGTTTTTTGTACCTTGTTCTTGATGAATGATGAAAGAAAGGTTGAATCTAAAGTGGTGGTAGATGATCCCTAGATTAACTTCAAACTTCCCCAACTTGAGTTGCAAACTCAAGTTCCTTCCTACCTCTTGCTTAATGTCAATCACTAGCTTGATTTTTAGTGATTTTTGTGGACAAAAATGAGTTTTTTAGGTGAAAATTTGTGGAGAAAGTGAAGAAGCCGTAAGGGGGGTGCAAAGGGTGCTCTTGTAGGGTTTTGCAAAAAAAATTTTCTATTTAAAATGAAGAGGTTTTGGGCAGGCGCACCCCTGGGCGCAGGCCTGCGCCGGCGGCTGCGCTTGGGGGGCCTGTTCGGTTAAAAAAAATTTCGTTTTTCAGTTGGTTGGGTGCATGCTTGGTTTGATAATTTACGTTTTTTCGATAAAAAATATGGTTTACAAGCATTTATCCTACACTTTTTTAAACACATATATGTGTTTCCCCTTCCCCAACTTTAAAGATTGTGTCGTCCCCGACACTATGGAGGCTAAAATCAGTTTATGAGCATAATAATATGTAGGTAACAAAGATGTGCAAGTCAAATGTTTTGTAGGCATAGCATGCAATCGGTACGAGATCTCAAAGTCTACGGTGCCAACACGAACACCACACATATAGTTGTTATGGCCTAAGGCCATTTACAAAATCAAGTAGCAATTGTTTAAAAAGTCAAGACCATAGTTTGTTTAGAGAGAATTTCCCGCAAGTATAGAATCAATAGTCATCAGGCGACGTCAGATGAGAGGTGTTGGTGGAGACGGTGTGGGAACTACGGCGGCCGACTGCCCGCTCGAGCTCTTCTGTCCTCGTTTGGAGGCTAGCGAGCCAACGGGAGTGAGCTCCCACCGTGATCCCGTGAATATTGACATCTTGTTTAAGCTTGTCCACCTCTGAAAGAAATGCAGTGTTCGCTGCCAGTAGTCCTTCGACTGCATTCTTGATGGCAGTCAGGCGTGCTTCCAGAACCTCATTCTCCGATAGGTGTGCATTTGATGACCCTCCCTTCTCGAACTTTACCTCGGCTTTCACAAACTTTACTTCATCTTTCTCACACTTAAACTCACCTATTCTCGCTTTGCCCTTGTCTAACGGTTGGTCATATCGGTAAAAAGATCGGCTAGCAGGAATGATCGAGACAGTACCATGCGCGGGGTCCCTAATCAAGAAAGTGCCCGACACTTGTTCAAATTGTAGACCCGCCATAGTGTGACGTGTAAACCAAACATCGTTGGGTCCTAAGAGTCGTGGGCTTGCCCCTTCCGAAATAACACCCATATTGATAAAGAGTTCAGTGAGCATACGTCCATACGGTATTTCCATGTGTGGTTTCACAAGAGTTGCCTCCCAAATATTCTGCATCATGATGTACGCGAGAGAGATGGCCGGTTTACCCGTGAGCAAAGCATGAATAAGTATAACTTCGCGTGTTCGGACAGCAGTGGTATTGGCAGATCTTGGCAAAATATTGAATACAATGAGCTTCCACAAGACTTTGGCCCAGGGGCGAAGATCACCCCGATAGTATTTTGAATAGACCCTTGCTTGCTCAATCGTAAGATTAAAAACCTCAGCTAGTTTTTTAGCCCAACCCTCCGAGTGTCTCAACACCCCACTAGACAAGTCCTGTTCCGTCCAAAACTCTCGTGCGACCGGAATGTCCGTATCAAAGTCAAAGTAATCACATAATGCTTTCCTAGAGACGACAACCTCTTTCCCGTTGATACGACCTCGTAATTCGAAATCATGTTCTACAGCCCCCTCTAATCGGATCAGAGTTTTCATCCATTCATAGATTTCCGTCTCATGAACATACGGGGTTTCAATTTGCAATGCCCCTGACCACCCAATCCGGTCGAAACTCTCGATAATACCAAAGTGTTTAAAATCGGATTCCTTAAGAGTCTTTTCTATGAAAAAATGTGTAGGTGGTTCAGAAACTGGTGGTGAGGGTGGTGGTGAAGGATACTCGATGTTGATCGGGATCGGAGTGTGCACACGCATTCTCGGAGTGCGAGTAATACGTCGGCGAGAATTCCCTGTGAATTGTTGTGACATCTATGCACATATAGCAACGAGAACGAAATTTAGCACAATTAAATGCACACATAGCACACAAACATGTTAATCTCGATGGAGTTCGAAGAACCCAGTGAGAAATACATAAATATTGAGTGCAATGCGTTCCATGAAGGTGCAAGTAAGTTCAATGTAGTAACCCTTCTCCATGAAGTTGGTGCATGTGCATGAACGATGACGGTAACGAAACATGGCAAGATTTGTCGTGACATGCATGATTATGAACGACGAATGGAGCGATTAAAAAATACGAATCATGAAATCGGAATGGAGCAACGTGTTCACCCTAGGTTTAGTATAGAATAATGTGTCTCCACTGGATTTTATACTTAATATAGATTTTCTAAACATATCACAGTGAAAAAATTCATGAAAAACCCTATATTAAGAAATTAACTAAGAAGACATGAAATGTATATGTTCTAGCATGTAGCACATAACAAATCACAAATAAAACTCTGAAATGTGTTCATCTTCAACATTGTGAAGTTAGGGCAACAATAAGAACATCAAACCTCTATGGAAAATAGCATTTCTTGGTATAAACTTGAAAGATGAGGCAGAAAATCACTTACATTGGTGATATGATCCAAGGAGGAGCACGAATCAAGCAAGAAATCCAAGTTCCAGGAGTTTTGGGAGCAAAAAGTGGGCACAATTTCGGAGGTTTTGTGAGAGAATGAAGCAAATGAGGTGAAAAAGGGTTTAAAAATCGCAGATATGCATCGAGGCGCAGACGCAGGCGCACCCCTGCGCTGGCCGGTGCGCTGCACTGTTCCCAGGCATTTTCGTGTGTGCTGTTTGTAGCGTTTGGTCCCCCCAAAAAAACTAACTAATTGTCGTACATTGTACCGAATTTTGTCCTTTATGTGTCCAAATTTTCATCTTTCTTCGGCTCGGGATTTGCAGCTTCTTAATGGGTAAATTTTTCCCCAACTTAGTTGGTTGCGATAGGTACCACCAGAGTATAGGATGAACTACTATTTGACTAACTAATTTAAAAGAGCAACAAACTAAGGCATAATAAAATTTAATCTGCAGAAATTAAAACACACTTTCGTGGTGAAAACGATTGCACTTAGCACGTGCAACAAGCCTTTAAACCCCTCAGTAGCCTGAGTGGACGAGTTATAGTCTCGTGAGGGTTTCTATGGAACACACCCACAAAGTTCACTGGATTGCCTTCTAGAAAGCGCTAAGTTTAATGTCTTCAGCCAGACATTTTGGAACTCTTAAATATTTAAGTGATATCTTCCAAGACCATTGTCTCAGATGATATAATTTCATTATCAGCCCATTGTACAAATAATTTTAATCTATGCCCGTTTACTTTAAACGGCTCACCACCTTTTTGATCTATTATTTCAACCGCACCATAGGGGTAGACGTTAGTTACTGTGTATGGGCCTGTCCACTTACTTTTTAATTTGCCTGGAAGGAGCCGCAGGCGTGCGTTAAATAGCCAAACTTTGTCACCTTTATTAAACACCTTTCGTTTGATTATTCGATCGTGGAAAGCTTTTGTTTTTTCTTTATATATTTTAGAACTTTCATAAGCTTCCTTGCGAATTTCTTCTAATTCGTTTAGTTGGTGTTTCCGATTTATACCGGCAGCTGTGAAGTTAAGGTTTGCGTTTTTAATGGCCCATAAGGCTCGGTGCTCTAACTCAACCGGAAGATGACATAATTTCCCATAAACTAGCTTATAGGGAGACATACCAATAGGGGTTTTATACGCTGTACGATACGCCCAAAGTGCATCATCTAATCGTATTGACCAATCTTTCCTATCGGGTCGCACTATTTTTTCTAGTATACGCTTGACCTCCCTGTTAGATACTTCTACTTGTCCGCTAGTTTGTGGGTGATATGGGGTTGCTATCTTATGCGTTACTCCATAATGCTTAAGTAGTTTGCTAAAGTACATATTTTTGAAATGAGAACCCCCATCACTAATTATGGCTCTAGGAATTCCATGACGAGAAAATATATTACGTTTGACAAATTGGCATACTACTTTGTGGTCATTAGTCCTTGTGGCTTCGGCTTCTACCCATTTAGAGACGTAATCAACTGCCACTAAGATATATTCGAAACCGTATGACGTAGGGAATGGTCCCATAAAGTCTATGCCCCACACATCGAAAATCTCTACTATAAGAATTGGTGTCATAGGCATTTGGTCTCTTTCTGAAATACCTCCTATCTGCTGGCATCGTAGGCATGACTTCACAAACTCGTACGAGTCCTTAAAGATGGTCGGCCAAAAGAATCCACTTTGTAAGATTCGATGACCTGTCTTTTTAGCACTAAAATGGCCTCCGCATGCATACGAGTGACAGTGATTTAAAATGTCATAATGCTCATTATCTGGAACACATCGCCGGATAATCTGATCTACTCCTATTTTGAATAAATCCGGCTCCTCCCAAATGTACTGTTTAGTTTGGGAGAAGAAATACTTTCTTTGATGTGAGTTCCAGTGGCTCGGGGTTTTCCCTGTGACAAAGTAGTTTACTAAGTTAGCAAACCAAGGCACTTTTGCGACGAACAATAATTGTTCATCTGGGAAATTGTCCCGAATGGAGTCCAACATATCAGTGGTGATTGCTGGTAGTCTCGAGAGATGGTCTGCTACTACATTTTCTGAGCCCTTTTTGTCTCGGATTTCTAAATCGAATTCTTGTAGTAACAGTATCCAACGAATTAGCCGTGGCTTAGAATCTTTCTTAGCCAAGAGGTGTCGTAAGACACTATGATTGGAATACACAATTACCTTAGCCCCCCAGACATAAGATCTAAACTTATCTAGCGCATACACTACTGCAAGCAATTCTTTTTCAGTTGTTGTGTAATTAATTTGAGCTTCAGAGAATGTTTTACTTGCATAGTATATCACTCTCAGACCAATGGTAAACCTGGACCTGAGTACCACATATCACTCTCAGACCAATGGTCAGAATAATAGAACGATCCAAACCCTAGAACGTACATTAAGAGCCTGTGTAATGGATACTTATTTGCCTTAGTGGAATTATCGTACTACAATAGCTATCACTCAAGTACTAAAGCTGCTCCGTTTGAGGCCCTCTACGGGCAAAAGTGTCGATCACCAATTTATTGGGAAGAAGTGGGAAACGGCCAAATCATTGGCGTTAAGATCATTCACAAAATTACCGAAAGGATAGTACGATTGCGGAACTGACTAAAAGTTGCCCGCAATTGTCAGAAAGTTATGCAGATGTAGGAAGAAAATCCCTTGAATTCTAATTAGGAGAACGAGTACCAATGAAACTCTCGCCTTGGAAGGGCGTAATCCGTTTTGGGAAACGAGGAAAACTCAATCCTCGTTATATCGGACCATTCAAGATCACCAAAAGAATTGGCCCGGTAGCTTACCGACTCGACCTGCCCCCAGAGCTTAATAACGTTCATAATACCTTCCACGTGTCCAATCTTAAGAAGTGTCTGGCTGATGAATCACTCGTTATACCCATGGACGAGCTGGAGTTAGACGATAAGTTGAACTTCATTGAGCAACCTGTAGAAATAATGGACCGCGAAGTCAAGAAACTAAAGCACAGCCGGATCCCGATAATAAAAGTCAGATGGAACTCTAAGCGAGGTCCTGAGTTTACGTGGGAACGCGAGGATCAGTTCCGAGAAAAATACCCACACCTGTTCTCAAGTACTCAAGAAGTGGAGAACACGAGCTAATTTCGCGACGAAATTCCCTTAACAGGGGGAGACTGTAACATCCGGCACTAAACCATGATAGCAACATTGACCTAATATGTATTTAATAGTCAATTATAGCCTAATCAGTGGTCATTAGAAATTAATCAAGTGATTAACAAGGTTTATTAGAAAATTCAACTCAATTAGAATCAAATTCATCGGTGCGATGAATCGGGAAATCAATTAATCCGATCAATTTACGATATGAGGGATTAATTCAACTAAGTACATAATTAAATTATGATTAGTGACACTAATCATACACTAATACAATTACTTAACATTAATTATGCAAGACTAAAACAATTCATTAAAACAATGCATTCAAAAGTATTTATGAATTTATAAGAAAATGGAAATACAAGAATACATTCTAAATACTTTTATACAAAAAAAAAAAATATAATAACATGAAAATAATCCATAAAAATCTGGTCATAGGGTAGTACTACCCAAGATTTGATTTCAATTTTTTAATTCCCAACTCCATAACCTTTCATAATCAAATCTTTCACACCTCATTCTCCTTTCATTTCAACATGATCTTACACTCCACCTCAATTTGAAAGACCAAGACTTTGCCTATAAATAGAGGGCTTCCTTTTCATTATTTTCACACCAAAATATCTCTTTCTCTCCTCTCAAAACCGGATCCAACACACACACACACACTACAAACCTTTTCATTCAAGTGTTCTTGGTGAAATTCAAGTGTTCTTGGT
>JAANYP010001724.1:197500-203797 GCA_020465985.1 Centrapalus pauciflorus | reverse complement strand
GGAAGGAAGTTATATATTGTTTTTGGTGTGGTTTGCGGCGCAGAAAGAAAGAAGAGGAGAACAACAGCTCCAAAGAAATTTTTTGGGGTTTTGGTTTTGGAACACATTCAACATTTATTTTTTTGTTTTTGGTTGGTGGCGTAAAGGAATTAGGAATCAACAGAAGCAACACTCAAGGTTTAATTTCTATTTATTGATATTTTGTATGTAGTGGCAGTGGAAAAGCAGAACAAAAATTTTCAACAATTTATTTTATATTATTAATTTTTCTTTTCTTGTGGTTCATGCGTATCAACAAAAAACTAAGCAACATTGTTTTTGGTTTTGTTTTTAATTTTTTTTTAAAGTAATTATGTTTAGTTTTATTTGTTATTTATTATTGTTAGTTATTAATTTAATTATGGGCTAAGTTTATTGTATTTGTCATTGATGAACGAACCCTAGATTTAGGTTTAGTTTTTATTATTGATTGAGTTTTCTTTATGCCTAGTCGTGAACCTTGAATTATTTATCTTAAAAATTATTGAGTAGTTTACTATTACATTGTGTCATGTTCTGAAATTACGACTTGCACGTGTAATTAGGTTTATCTTTCGTTTGCTTGTTCTGAAATTATGACGGTTGCATGCGGTTAAGGTAATCAATTATTCTAAATTATGATAGTTGAAACTGCTTCTCTAATAACCCAGATTAAAGTTTGAGTTCAATTCACCAATAACGAAAGTTAGTGTGTTTTGAATAGATTAGGTTATAATCGGATTAGTAGGGTTGATGGTCTATGTTAGCTCGAAATTTCTTAAAAAATCTATCAATCAATTGCACTTTTAAACGAACCAAATCTAGGGGGAGTGATTCAATGATAAATACATTTTAGTTATTTGATTCTATTCTTTTAGTTAGTTATTTCATAGTCGTTTAAATTTTTCATTATTTACTATTAATTGTCATTTTAGTTTGAGTAATTTTGTTTACTTTGCCGTGTCAACGGTATCCAAAAATCTAAAAAACAAAACCTTTTTTTTTCTCGTTTGCATTTTGTCCACTTTATTTTTGCTAAAGTAATTTTAATTAGTATAAATTGCATTTTCCGTTCCCTGTGGAGACGATCCTGATCTTACCAGTTTATTGCTATACGATCGGGTATACTTGCCCGAGAGTTTATCGGTCGATTTGGTCAGATTAGAGTTTATAAATTTAAGACTGATATTTTCATATCACCACCGTAGAAATATCCACAGAGATAAGTGTCACCACCGTAGGAGAAACCCACGGACAGAAACCCGTAGCCATTCGCCACCGTAAATCGCCATCACCGTAAAACCACCATTAGCCACCATAGAATCCAAATCCAACGATCGACTCGAAGATTCATAGGCAACAATTAGGGTTCTTACGATTTTGCCCCAAATTAGAATCATTAGAACACCGATTGCAACAAATCCGAAAGCCATAGCCAACGATTCAAAATAACTGACGGTTATAGAAGAAAAGTTGCATCAATTCAAACCAAGGGTTGCATCGTTTCATACCAGGACAGCGATTAAAAAGAAAACATCAGAGGCGTTGATTCGCAAAGAGGAGAACAACACCGGTTGAGAGGAAGCCAACATTTCGGAAAGGAACGTTTCAAGAGAGCAATAAAGAAAACGTTGGACAAAGGCAGAGAAGAAAGAAGCCCAGCCCGTGGATTGCATTCAAGACCCAAAATCGGATCCAATCATTTAATCAAGCCCAAATCCAAAAGGTTAGGTATTATTATTCTTAATACCTTGTTTTAATTTTATTGTTAGAAAATAAAATTAGATAAAAACCTTAGATTTAATTTTATTATAACGTAACTTATAATAAAATTAGGTTTCAGAAAATAAATTATAACGTAACTTATAGTTTATTATTGGTTTTAAAATTTTATAACGTAACTTATAAAGTTTTAAAATAGTGATACTTATAAATTTGACGCGCGAAGTAATTCTACTCTTTGATATAAATTTTAGTTTTAAAGTTTATAGTTTTTCTTAAAATTTAATTCTGTCATTTATTTTTTAATTTGTGACAAAATTTTATTTAAGTTCATTTTTATAACCGGCCAATTATAATTTTGAACTAAATAGAAAAAACAGGTAAAGAGTCAAATAGTTTTAGTTTTAAGGAATAAGCCTAAAACTGAAACCAGAAAATATAGACTTAAAAGCCTAAAATATTGTATAGAAAGAATTTTACAATAAAATTTATAAGATTACATAGAAGAAGGAAAAATAGATTTTGAAAATAGTAACATGGGTGACAAATCAGGACAAGAAAACACTAGAAATAATGTAAAGGAGATAGGGATAGTATCTCACTTTACATGTCCTATGTTAAAGACAACAAATTACACCATGTGGGCAATTAGAATGCAAGCAATTTTAGAAGCAAATGAGTTATGGGAAATGATTGAACCACAAGAAACAACTCAAGAAGATGATAAGAAAGATAAAACGGCAATCGCCTACATTTATCAAGCACTTCCAGAAGATCAGTTGTTATTCATTTCAAAGTTTAAGACCGCAAAAGAAGTATGGGATACATTAAAGACAAGACACATAGGAGTAGAACGTGTTCAACAAGCTAGGTTACAAACACTCAAAACAGAATTTGAGATTTTATGTGTGAAGGAAAATGAGACAGTAGACTCTTTCATCACGAAGATGACTAGTCTTACTAATAAGGCAGCAAGCTTAGGGTTAACATATGAAGACCCCGTACTCGTTAGGAAATTATTAAACGCAGTACCAGACAAGTTTCTACAGATAGTTGCATCTATAGAACAATACTCAGACCTAGACACAATGAAATTAGATGAAGTTGTTGGCAGACTAAAAACTTTTGAAGAGAGACTGAAACTCAAAAGAGATAAACATGTTGATAGTCAAGAGAACTTGATGTTCACACAACATGTAGGAAGAGGTCAACACTTTAGAGGACGTGGTCGAAATAGTTTTAACCACTCATGAGGTCGAGGAAGTAATAGATTCAAATCAGAAAGAAAGAATTATGAACCCTCACAAAATAATTTCAAGAAAGAAAACAATAGCAACACAAAGATTTTCACTCCTGACATGAGTACAATTCAACGCTATAAATGTAAGAAGAATGGACATTATGCATCCAAATGTCCACAGATAGATCAAAACAATGAACAGTCAAACCTAATAGAATAAGACTTAGAACCAACTTTGCTTATGGCAACCATAGTAGAACACCAAAAAGTTATATTAAATAAAGATAACCTAGAGCCAAGAAGGTTACTTATAAACAATGAAAATACATGGTTCTTAGATAATGGAGCTAGTAACCATATGACAGGAATTAAGAATCATTTCAAAGAACTTAATGAAATGATTACTGGAGAAGTACGATTCGGAGATGGGTCGTACATAGAGATCAAAGGGAAAGGATCTATACTTTTAGAATGTAAGAATATGGAACAACGTATAATATCACAAGTATATTATATACCGAACCTTACTAGCAATATATATTGAGTTTAGGACAACTCACAGAAAACGGATGCAGAGTAGTAAATGGAAGGAAACTTACTACACTTATACGATTCAAGAAATAAAGTACTGTTAAGAGTAAAAAGATCAAAGAATCGTTTATATAAAGCAGACCTAAGACTAGGAAAGCCTGTATGCCTGTTAAGCAACTTACAAGATGAAGCATGACTTTAGCATGCAAGATTAGGCCACTTAAACTTTAACTCTCTAAAGTCAATGGCATCAAAGAATTTAGTTCAAGGAATACCCAATATTAGAAATACTACAAGTATATGTGATATATGTTTGAAAGGAAAACATAGCAGAACTTCATTTTCACAACAAACCCTGCCAAGAGCAGAAATACCATTAGAGTTAGTCTATGGTGATTTATGTGGTCCTATATCACCACCTACACCATCAAGAAACAGATACATATTTTTACTAGTAGATGACTACTCTAGATATATGTGGGAATATTTTCTAAGTTCAAAGGATGAATCACTTGAATTCTTTAAGGAGTTCAAATCAAGGGTAGAAAATGAATATAGAACTAAAATGAAGATATTTAGAACAGATAGAGGAGGAAAATTCACTTCAGGTGATTTCTTAAGATACTGCAAAGATAATGACATATTAAGACAGTTCACTGCACCATACTCACTACAACAAAATGGAGTGGTTGAACGTAGAAAAAGAACTATACTTTCAACAACAAGATGTATGATACTTTTGGGCAGAAGCAGTTAGACACGCCATATATATCCTAAATTGTACACCTACTAAATCTTTAGAAGATATTACTCCATATGAAGCTTTAAAGGGAAGGAAACCAGACCTAACACACCTTAGGATCTTTGGTTGCATAGCTTATGCAAAATTACCTTCTCAACACTTAACTAAGTTAGATGATAGAAGCAAACAAATGATATATCTTGGAACAAAAACTGGAAGAAAAGCATATCGCTTATTTAATCCAGAAACAAAGAAGATTTGTGTAAGTAGAGATGTAAAGTTTAAAGAAGATGAAACATGGAATTGGGAGGAATACACAAAGGAATTTGATTTAGAAGAACCTGAGTGGAGTGATTTTACTGTTGAAATCCGACGAAGCATAGAACCAGAAAATATCCCTCACACTCACAATGAAACAACCTCACCAACCAACTCACCAAGATCACATTCACTAGATACAAGTAATGAAACTTACACCCCTCAACAAACCAATATACTTATACATAGCCCAGACACAGAATCATCTTCAGACTCTAGAATTGATCATGTACCTATAAGAGAATACAGATCTTTAAGTGAAATATATGAACAATTATAATTAGTTAAAGATGAACCTAGAAACTACAAAGAAGCAGCAATGGATAAAAAATGGATTGAAGCTATGAAGGCAGAAATTGATTCTATCACCAGAAACAATACATGGAGGTTAACCACTTTACCTGGAAATCATAAAGCAATAGGTTTAAAGTGGGTATTTAAGACAAAGAGAAATGCCAATGGAGAAATAGTTAAACACAAGGCAAGATTAGTAGCGAAAGGATACATACAGGAACATGGCATAGACTTTGATGAAGTCTTTGCACCTGTAGCTAGAATTTAGACAATATGGCTAATATTAGCACTGGCAGCTTACAATAAATGGAAAGTACACCATTTAGATGTAAAATCAGCATTTTAACAAGGAGATTTACAAGAGGAAGTATATGTTTCACAACCAGAAGGATTTATATAGCCAATACATGAAGACAAAGGCTATAAACTCGCTAAAGCTCTATATGATCTTAGACAAGCACCACGAGCATGGTACACAAAGACCCTGAAAGAATTAGATTTTAGCAAGTGTGCGTTAGAACAAGCTGTATACACAAGAACAACCAAGTCATCCACATTATTGATAGGAGTATATGTAGATGACCTGATAATCACTGGAACACCAATTAAGACAAGAGATAGATTTATTCAATGATCAAATGAAGGATAAGTTTGAGATGAGTGATCTCGGCTTATTAGCCTACTATCTAGGAATTGAAGTCATGCAAAGTTATGGCAAGATTTCAATAAAAAAAAACAGCTTACGCAAATAAGATACTCAAAGATGCAGGAATGCTAGACTGCAATGATGCAAAAATACCTATGGAACCAGGACTTAATTGACAAACCTTCCAGAAGGAACTTATGTAGATGCCACAGAATATGGAAGCATAATTGGATGTTTACGATATTTACTACATACTAGACCTGACCTAAGTTACTCAGTTGGATTACTTAGTCGTTTCATGCAAGAACCACAGGAGCAACATATGAAAGCAATTAAACAGATATTGAGGTACATCAAAGGAACTAAAGATTATAGAATAACTTATGGATTCAAAGGAGCAAACAACATAGAAGGTTATAGTGACAGCAGTTATGGGATTAACACACAAGAAGGAAAAGGAACGACATGAATAGTTTTTTACTTTGGAAACTCACCAATTAGCTGGAGTACTCAGAAACAAGGAACAGTAGCATTATCATCATGCGAATCAGAGTTTATTGCAGCAACAGCAGCAACAACTCAAGCAATATGGTTAAAGAGATTACTTAGCAAAATTACAAATACTGAAGAACAAACAATCAAGATTTATGTTGATAACAAGTCAGCAATAGCCTTAATGAAGAACCCAGTATTTCATGGAACAAGTAAACACATTGATACCAAGTACCACTTCATGAGAGAATGTGTTGAAAGAGAAGATTTGATAGTCGAGCACATCAGCGAGGA